>ML795015.1:708368-723757 GCA_009831015.1 Picea engelmannii | reverse complement strand
TTGATTTGTAAGTGTATTTCTCATGCAAAACTTCTTAAATGAATGGTTGTAGGTTAAATCTCTTGCATTTATTGTTACATTGTTATTATTTTGCTTAATCATTGAAACCCTAGGTAGCAAGCACACAAGTACGTCCTTGCTATATGTCCCCATGGTAGAAAACTTGTTTTAGCCATTGATTAAGGAGGATATAGCCTAGCTGTTGCTACACTAATTCCCCTTTTTCTGAGTTATCTTTTGAACATAAGTTGAAGAAAGAAGACGTCCTAGGCCTAATTGATTTTACACCTAGGGTTTTGACTTTTAGGGTTTGAAAGGCCTTGCCCTTGCAACACTTTTCACCCCTAGGTTTATGTTTTGAAGCTAGTTGTTTTTGCCAAGGATTTTTAAGGAAAGAGGGAGGAGCATGAGGCCTTGCTTAAGCAACACCGAAATGAGCCTCCTTCCCTTAGGGTTTTGACTCTAGGGCCCTGCCATTGCAGCACCATAGAGCCTAACTCTCTTGTCCTTAGATTTAGATTCTCCCGAGACTTAGCCTTGTTTCCGACTCCATAACACCCTAAGGCACTAGTCTATCTCTCCAACGTTGAGGTTATTGTGCCAAAACAAACCTTTCAAAACTCTTAAATTTGAAACCCTAACTAACCCTAACATCTCACTAACCCTAGTTTGATGATGACATCATGCCTAGTTTGAGCTTTTGGTTGATAAAAAACGTTGTGGCTTAGTCATTTGATAATAGACATTGATGTGTTGATAATTTTCATTGGCCTATTTGCAAAACGTTGAGCTCTTTGTCTAGAGAACTAACCCTAGAACAAGGTTGACGTCACCTATAGTAAGCTTGACGCAACAATCCTGTCATATATGAGCATTTAATGATGTTTTATGCTAAATTCAAAGATTAATTATATACATTGAATGCTATATCATTTCCAGTGTTTATTGAGAAGTAAGCCATAGTCATTTTTGCAATCATTGACTTCGTCAATAATTACTGCTATGCTCATGTATATTAAAAGTTGATAGTCATTAATCTATGAAGTGTTAACCACTATTTTCATGCATTAGTTCTATTGTTGCCTTGTCTCGCAAACAGGTGCCTATTCTGTGGTTTATCTTCATCTTGACTATCATCTTGGCAGTAATCTGTGAAAGGGAAAACTTACCTTGATCCTTTAACCCTTTGCCTTTCAAAACCTCAGATTTCCAGGGACGTCTCCCTTGGGTTTAGCCACCCTAAATAGAAAGAGCCCCCCATCGAGGTGACAATGGGTGGGGAAGCTCCTGTTACGCTAGTTTGATCCTTACCTTTTAGCTGCCTGACCTAGACTACAAACTGAGCAATAACATTTTGGCGCCGTTGTGTGGGAACACTGAGTCAATCTTCCTCAACGACAAATCTTTTGGTAAGCCTTGCCTCAAAGACCTTTTCTCTTACAAGCTTACCTGGCGACTCCACTAGACTTTATTCCCCCTATTCTTTGGTAGTTTCAGGAAAACTTTCTGGCGACTCCATTGATTTTTCCTAGCTTGCCACATTACCTTCTGTGATATTTTCAAATTATGGGATCATGGCATACTAGGAACAAATGTATCCAAGTATTGATTTCAGAAGTTTTCAAGGATACCCAAATTACTTTGATAATAAATAGCTAGACAACTCTCCAACGTTTTTGGGGCTCCCAACTCCTCACATAGTAATTTTTTTGGAGCATTTGAGCGAGATAAAGTTGGGAGGAGAGGATGTTCTTATAAAGTTGTTTTTTCTCACCATGCCATCCTACTTACAAAAACGTTTTAAGAGTTGTTGCACGGACATGGGTATATCATCTTTCATACACCTCATCAACAAGTTTATCGAGCTTACTAAACCAGATTGCCAAACGTATGAAGATGTCCTTCAAAATCTCATGGTAACCTTACACCACAAAGGATTCACCACTGAGATTGTAGAATATCTCAGGAGGGCTTATCGTGATCAATACCAAGAATCCTCTAATATAAGAGATGAGGTTTATGAAGACCATTGTCAACCCCTTGAAGAGGAGCAAGACCTCTCCCATAATCCTACAGAATGCAACGAAGATATAACCAGAAACGTGAATTATGAGGATGAAGCACCAGTAATCGCTCCTCAGTCTGATGAAGTTCTCCAAGATTCTGTCACTCCTGCACAAGATGAAGAGAATGAGGTAAGTCACTTTGATTCTTTTGATGATACCTTGTTCTATGACTCAGAGAATGAAGAAGGAGTGGAACCCTTGGATGACCTAGATCCCCTATGTCTCAAGATTGAAGATGTAGAGGCAGATCTTCCACCTGATGATGCTATCCAAATACTTGAAGCTCTTGCACATGAAGGATTAAGCGAGGTACATTGTTCCCCCTTCCAAGTTTTAAATGGTTCTTTGCCTTATGACACAAGAGAAGTATTGGATGTTTTGGTTCCTCCATGTCATGACACTGATACTGACATAGCTGATTTCGACGAGTTCATACATGTTGGGAGACGTAGGTGGGATGCATTTAAGTATGATACAGATCCCATCTATGACATAAAAGGTCATCTTCGGACGTTGCCCTTGCAATTACCACAACAGATTACTTTTGAACAGTGGCAACAAGGAGATGAGGTTTTTACCATCCAAAGGACCAAGGATGACCCAGTACCTTATGATTTTAGTCATACCTTGAGGACTTTGATGACTGTTCTTCTGAGCATTTGGACTTATTTTGTGAAGATGATTGTTAAACACCTATCTACTTGGATTTTGATACAAGTGAGAACGTTGTTTGCCTAAGGAAAGTCTCTCGTAGATTTTCACTCCAGCCACATGTTGCTACTTTACCATGCCTATCCATTAAAGGTGTGCTTGGGAAATATATTTTTAATGTTGAGTTTCCCTTTAGGAAAACCATGAGCTCTAAGGGTTGGTTGAATACTGTGTGTTTCAGTCAGTTTTTCAACTTTCCCTCTTTAGTTTGCCAGTCGTCTACTAGATCTTTGTCGATCCATTTTTTGACTTCAGGGCGTGAGGATGTTCTAGGTAACCAGTTTGCAGGTCCTTTGAGTCAGTTTTTTGAACCTTGCATTTTTCATGATCCTTTCTTGAATTGGATTGAGTACTTTCCTCAGAGATGGACTTGGCAGGATTTTATCCCTCCCACCCGCCTCCATGAGTTAGATTCTGACTTTTTTCGATAAAGTGATATATATTCTAACTCATGACATTTTTGTGCTTGATTTATCACTGTTTTGGTTTATGATGAAGCACAAAGGCAGGTATCAAGGAACGTTGTTGGGTTGGCTTCACTGGTTGTTTGACTACACCAACATCCAGCCAACAGGTAAGTACAGGTAAGTGTTTCACTTTCTATTATGCATTTTGATTGTTTTATCTCATATGTATACATGTATTATTTTGCGGGGTGGCAATACCACCCCACCTTTTGTTGATGATATTTTCTTGTCAAGTGTGAGCAGGTCTACAGGTTTATGCCAACGATTGCTAAGGTTCTCATGCACTCTATGATTAGCACATGTCCCCAAGTTGGAGCCAGATGTTATCCCCGATATCTGGGGATAACTAGGAGATCATGTCTCGAGGCCCACAGGTCCTAGACATGAAGTACCGAGAGCAGGATTGACCCGAGCATAGCCCTGGAGGGCCCATCTTTCTTCTTCTTTGCCAGATTTGTCTTGTCAGTAGCAACAACTTCCATCACCATCGTCTTGGACTTGCATCAGAGAGGATTCTTGCTCCATGAGGTAATTGGTCCAAGGTATCATGGTATGTGTCATGTTTGATTGTTATAACCTTCTTATATATGCATTAGGTTCCTGTCATTTTTGATAACTGCTTGGATCTTACACTAATCCACTTGACCATTGTTGGGGTAATTGATGGGGTGACTTAGCAAGCTTGTATTCATGGGTTTTGGTTAGCCACCAAAGGGGATTTGCAGAGCCATCGTCCCCTCCCACCATTCTATCATTTTTTCATCTTATCTCCCGCACATTTATCCCATTCCCCTAGTCCGGCCATTAGGAGGACCTTTGGGGTTACACTTTGTCTTGTGGGAAGAAGGGGCAAAAGGCCCAGGGGGTAAAAGCATCTGGTAAAAGATAAAAGCCATAAGAAACGAAACCTAGAGATGCTTCACCCAGAGGATCTCTGAGAAGGCAATAAAAGGCCTCTCGATAAGAAACTAAAGGGACCCTAAGAAAAATAATAAAACAAGACCTAACCTAAAGGATGGGAGGTCTCATCATGATCCGACCCATTATGTTCATAGGTATCCAACAGTATGACATTGCCATCATCTGGTCACCACGCCAGGGCAGTGACCTTTGGTTGCATGGCCAAGGGAAAGGGGGTCTCATCATGAGCCAGCCTGATCATTTCTGTGAAGATACCAGTGGGCAACACTGTCAGCTCTGGTCACCACGCCAAGGCAGTGTCCTTTGGTCAGGCCTTTAAGTAAAAGAGAAAGAAAAGAAATAAAAGAAAAACAAAGGTAATAAAGGGGCTTGGAAAAAATGCATCCATGACAGGTACAACTCGCCTCCTACAAAGGCACCCACAGGCAACACCTTCCCTTGGTCTTACTGTGACTGGACATCCCTAGACCATATCACCTCATAAAACATGGCTTGAATGATCTTCTGAGGAAACTTTCCTTCTCTTGTGGGTATTAGCCCACTAGGTTATTTTGTTGGTCTTCTTCAGTTTTTTATAGTAGATTTGTGTAATGTCTTTGAGCTCTTAGATGATATGCTAGGGGTTTCATGCATGTATTTGATAAATTTAATGATGAAATATGACTGACATTGCTATGATCCCTAGGACTGATGAGCCCATGGAGGACGTAGTCTTTGATGTGCAGGACTATACCCGGTGGACAGGTACCAGTGGACCGGTACACATGGGGATATGATTAGTTCGGACCTCCATGGGGCTGAAGAGCCCATCAGATGGTTGCTGGGATGGCAGAGGGAGGACCATGTTTTGATGAGACATTGCACGATGAAGAAGAAGGACGTCCTTACCAAGGAAACTTTGGCAGAGCCCGGCCTAGGGGGGATCACCCACCGCAGATGGGACGATTGCTTTTGATGGACAAGACGTCACCTGAGGCAACTGGACGTTTTCTAGAGCGTGTGGCAGTGTGCTGGGATCATTCGACACGTGTGGCAGCTTGGAGAAGACCTGGAAGGGCCAACGTTCTACTTCCTGGATGCTGATCTTGCCCAAAAAGGGCCAACATCTCCCTCAGAGGGGCCCGACGTCTCCCTTTTGAGCTCATATTGTGACATTCTTAGCATTTAATGTGAAAAACAGTGTAATATTGTTAGTTAGCCTTGTCGACTATTTTAAATGACCTGTTTTGTAATTAAAGGTCATGAGGATGATATAAATAGAGGACGTTTGCCTCTCATTTTAAAAAAAGAAGACAACTCACTCTATTGTGAGAGAATCATTTTTAGTCTTTGTCTTGGGATTTTTGCTCTTGGAAGTGAGGCGCAACTCTTGTGGAGGATCATCTTTGGCATTTTTGTGGTGTTTTCTATCATTGGAAGGTTTACAACTAGGGTTTGATAAGCTCTTTTTTGATTTGTAAGTGTATTTCTCATGCAAAACTTCTTAAATGAATGGTTGTAGGTTAAATCTCTTGCATTTATTGTTACATTGTTATTATTTTGCTTAATCATTGAAACCCTAGGTAGCAAGCACACAAGTACGTCCTTGCTATATGTCCCCATGGTAGAAAACTTGTTTTAGCCATTGATTAAGGAGGATATAGCCTAGCTGTTGCTACACTAATTCCCCTTTTTCTGAGTTATCTTTTGAACATAAGTTGAAGAAAGAAGACGTCCTAGGCCTAATTGATTTTACACCTAGGGTTTTGACTTTTAGGGTTTGAAAGGCCTTGCCCTTGCAACACTTTTCACCCCTAGGTTTATGTTTTGAAGCTAGTTGTTTTTGCCAAGGATTTTTAAGGAAAGAGGGAGGAGCATGAGGCCTTGCTTAAGCAACACCGAAATGAGCCTCCTTCCCTTAGGGTTTTGACTCTAGGGCCCTGCCATTGCAGCACCATAGAGCCTAACTCTCTTGTCCTTAGATTTAGATTCTCCCGAGACTTAGCCTTGTTTCCGACTCCATAACACCCTAAGGCACTAGTCTATCTCTCCAACGTTGAGGTTATTGTGCCAAAACAAACCTTTCAAAACTCTTAAATTTGAAACCCTAACTAACCCTAACATCTCACTAACCCTAGTTTGATGATGACATCATGCCTAGTTTGAGCTTTTGGTTGATAAAAAACGTTGTGGCTTAGTCATTTGATAATAGACATTGATGTGTTGATAATTTTCATTGGCCTATTTGCAAAACGTTGAGCTCTTTGTCTAGAGAACTAACCCTAGAACAAGGTTGACGTCACCTATAGTAAGCTTGACGCAACAATCCTGTCATATATGAGCATTTAATGATGTTTTATGCTAAATTCAAAGATTAATTATATACATTGAATGCTATATCATTTCCAGTGTTTATTGAGAAGTAAGCCATAGTCATTTTTGCAATCATTGACTTCGTCAATAATTACTGCTATGCTCATGTATATTAAAAGTTTATAGTCATTAATCTATGAAGTGCTAACCACTATTTGCGTGCATTAGTTTTATTGTTGCCTTGTCTCGCAAATAGGTGCCTATTCTGTGGTTTATCTTCATCTTGACTATCTTCTTGGCGGTAATCTGTGAAAGGGAAAACTTACCTTTATCCTTTAACCCTTTGCCTTTCAAAACCTCAGATTGTCAGGGATGTCTCCCTTGATTTTAGCCACCCTAAATAGAAAGATCCCCCCATCGAGGTGACAGTGGGTGGGGAAGCTCCTGTTACACCAATTTGATCCTTACCTTTCAGCTGCCTGACCTAGACTACAAACTGAGCGATAACACTTCCTCCCTTGCAGATTTTGTCATTCGTCCCTACAAAATAAATTCCTGATTTAGGTTCTCTAGGTGTTGCTCGATCTCCTGCTTTTTCTGGAAGATATTACCAAAAACATTTTTATTCCAGTTCTTTAAATTCCATTTAAAAAAAATTAGCTTTTGATGGAATTTATACATGCATGTGCCATGGTCTATCTCTTCCTGCCTCCACCATGTTTTGGAGAGTTCTTTAAAATCCGAGTGGGTGAGCCAGAACTTTTCACATCTGAAGGGCTTGAGCTTGGGTGTGTTTCTTGTGTCAATCCAGAGAGAGACTGGCCCGTGATCTGAACCAAATTTTGGAAGGATGTTGGCTTCTAACACCGAATCATCCATCAATAGTGATTTAGAGATGAGGAAGAGATCTAGTCTACTTGCAACATGTTGGGTGCCAGACCTCCGGTTGGACCAAGTGAAAATTCCATTTCTAGTTTCTATGTCAATCAATTTTAGTTGGTCTATTAATGTTCTAAACTTACCACTATCTTGATCGAGCCACTTTGTGCCACCAATATTTTCCTCCAGCGTGAGAGTGATGTTGAAGTCTCCCCCTATTATCCAATGCGCCTATCCCAACAACAAAATTACTATAGATATCATGTGCATGAAAAGGTCTTTGTCTTGTGCAATTTGCGGTCCATATGCATTTATGATCATTCTATCTTTGTTAGATCATAGGGCCTTGATGTGGACTGTGAGTGTGCCAACCGTGGAAAAAAGTTGATCTATAATGATAGTGGCAAGACTCCATGAAATGGATAAGCCCCCTACAATACCATTTGAATCTGTGTGAATGGAGTTACAGTTCCTCCAGCATCGCTGAAAAATGTCCTCAGTTGTTTCCCCAACAAATTTTGTTTCCTGTAGAAGGAGAATGTTTGGATTCTCTACACTAATACTTTCTCGAAGTGTCCTTTGTTTGGACCTTCCATTAAGCCCTCTGATGTTCCATGTGATTATCTTCATCATGATGAGTTGGGTTGTGGAGCTAATTACCCTTTCGTAGGGCGGTCGATCTGTACCGAATTAAGCATGTAGTTTCCTACCTCTTTGATGAGTTGGTGAGATGATTTGCAGCCTCAATGTTTGTTGTCATGGGGGGTGCGCCTATGCTTGGGAGCTGGATCTGAGGATATTCTGAGTCTAGAAGTGGCCCCTACCATGGAATCGATGAAAACTTTATGCACTTTCCTGAGTTGTTCTACTGGGATGGTTTGCGGCTCCTTTTTATTGAAGGCTTCCTCCAATTTCTCCGTGTTAATGTCCTCTAGATCCTGGTCATCTAACTACATGGGGGTATCTCCCCCATCCTCTGGCTTATCCTCATTTTGTTGAGTTATGGGAATTGTTTCGTGGCTCTGTTCTTTGGTCGGTTTTGACTGTAGCTTGGCCTTTCTTTTATCCTTGTCTTGGTTTCCCTTCTTGTACGGATTTTCCACCTCCTCTTCCACTAGGAGCTAATTTAGGATGTCAAAAGAGTTGTTGATAGGGATTTTCTAGTTGCTTTCTTGATTATGCTTCTTGGGGGGTTGTTTTTTCCTTCCTGTGATCGTTGTGTAGCCATCCTTTTGTTTTCTGTTCCCTACTTTTGAATTTTGGGCATTTAAAGGACAGTCATGGAAAAGGTGACCATGCTCATGAAATTTTCTGCATCGGAAGGGAATGTGCTCATAATCCATGGTTTGGTTCGAGTCCTCATCTTAGTATTTTAAGGTTACTGAACCTGCTAAGGCCTTTGAGATATCCATGTATACACATATGCGGGCATAGGACGTGTATTTCCTTTGTTTTTTCGCCTCTGAGGATTTGACATACCTTCCCACTGTATTCCCTATTCCCATGAGGATTTCCTCAAGCCAGAATTCTTGGGGCAGGGAATAGAGTCGGATCCAGACTGGTGCCATGGTGAAGTCCTCTTTCTCTGGGCTAAAGCAATCTATCTAGAACCTAAGGAATAGCCATGCAGAGTTGTCGAAATACGACCCATTGACAAAGATCTAATCCTTGTCCTCTAAGCTATAGAGGATGATCATGAAGAACCCCTTGGAACTGAGTTGAACTTCATAGTCTCCCTTTGGGTTCCATCAATCTTTGATCCATCGCATGAGGTCCCTTTATGATGGCTAGAGGCCCATAAATTTCCCTATTAGGGCATGCTCTTTCATAAACTGGGTGTGTTCCCCGACCTTGGCCGAGTTGATAGTGTACCTGGGTGGTTTATCAGATTGGGGAATGAATTTTCTCGAATCCCATCCTCGAGACACCTTTGGATGAGAAGTACTTGTCTCCACATACATCTCTTTGCTAAAACCCTATTCTTTGGCGAGGAGTTGATCCCTCAGATGCAGCATCGGCTCAAAAGCCGATCGCTTGGCCCTAGTCCCCTCCCGATCGTTCACAACCACATTTCGGTATGAGGGGGGTTGCACGCCCCCCCGAGGTCATTGCCAGAGATCAAACGCTCCAGCTCGGTGGTATGCAACAGTTCAGGGTGCGGTGGCTCTATTTACAGGAGGAGGGAGTGGACGCATGCAGAAGCTAGGCTTTTCTGTCAGATTTCCCGTTGTCGCTCAAGTTTCCCTCCTTGTAGTATCTTAGTTTCCTTTTATCCTCTAATTCTTTATCACACCACATATTCTCCTTAAATTTAAAAGTGATAATATTTGTAATATTATGGGTATTCTGCATGATGGTATTCCCCAATGATTTAGCCAAGATTTGACATCTTTGTGCCATCCCAGCTTGAGCCGTTGGTGGTTTTGGCTAGAATTTGAAGCATTTTTTGGGAGTCTTTTATCGCCCATATTGTTTATCTTGTTCTTGTAAGTTAGATATAATCATGGCAATGTTCTTCATGGAAAAGACTTGTTTTTTAATATCAAATTATCAAAATATTGAAACATTTTTTAAAATTTAATTAAAAAAATTATTGAAATATTTATTAATAATGAAAATAATATTTTTATTATATATTAAAATTAAAATTAATTTATCTAAATTTGATAAATAAATACGCTCTTTAAAATTCCATTTTCTCTTGTAAAGTTTAAATAACGTGTTATAATATAATTGGTTTTTAACTTAAAAAATAATTAACTATTTTCTATCAAAAAATTCTTTAATCATATGATTTATTTTAAAATTAGTATATTGGTTATAAAATGTTTACAATAATTTGTGTATATAAAACGTTCCTAATTTTAAAACATGTTATCATTATGAAGATATTTTTAAAAATTGAATAAAAAATTATTAATAATAAAGAGAATGTTTCTAATTTTAAAATATATATATGTGATCATTATGAAGATATTTTTAAAAATTAATAAAAAAAATTGAATAAAATAATATTAATAATGAAGAGAATGTTTCTAATTTTAAAATATGTGATCATTATCAAAAGAGAGAGAAGCCAAGAGTTCAAGAAGGCATAGAGACAACATGGTTGATGAAATGAGATATTTTCTTCCTTCAAATTCAGGGTCATGGCCTCTCGACCCAAGTTCTTACATTCCTCGAGATCATTGTGCACCGCCTTGATGACTTAGAAGAAATTTTCCTTTGCCCAAGTAACATCTCACTTCCCGGGTCATCAATTGAAAACTTTGATGCAACAATACGCCGCCTTGAGGACTTAGCTAAAAGAAATTTGCCTCCGCCCAAGTAACTTTGCGCCTCCAAGGTAATCAATTGAAAACTCTGATGCAGCATCTTTGTAAAATAATTTTAATATATATATATATATATATATATATATATATATATATATATATTTTATGAATTAAAACATTATAAATATTAATGATATTATAAATGTTTTGAAAATAAAATTTAATATCATGTAATTAGTGTATTTGAAAAGAATATGTTTTAATCTTTTAATTTGATTTTGATAGAATAGTAAATTTTAAATTTATTTTTTTTCATAAGATATTTTAAGTCTTGTTTACTTCTTAGTTTTATAATGAATCTTGTGGGAATTTGTTTTTATTTTAATAACATTTTTTTTTTTATTAATGTTAATAACAATGAAAAGATAATTTTGATTTTTTAGCTTACAATTGATACCTACAATTATGATAAGATAAGAGGCTACTTAAGATTGTTTCAAATTCCAACCAAAAACACCAACAACTCAAGGGAGGTTGACTAAATCATTGGGGTGTAAAGAAAGAGGTCACTTTGTCAAATAAAAACAATATTAAGCATATTATTACATCTAAATTTAAGGAGAAATTGTGGTGTGATAAAGAAATAAAGGAAAAAAGAAAATTAAAATACTATAAGGAGGTGATCAGCCCCAATGTAGAAAATCGAAAGTATCTATGTTTTGACTAACTTAAAGAAGAAAATCAGCATTTCCAAAATAAAGACAAACTCTCATGAGCTCCATAGTGAAATAGGGCATTCACGAATTCCTAAAATGTTGTGGGTTGAAATAATTTGCCATCTTTGTGACACTAAGAGGGTTGAAGATGAAAAACACTTTCTCTTATATTGTCCTGTTTACACTCACATTAAATCACAATTTCAAAATGTTAGTTACAATACCTACCTTCCTATCATTTTTTTTCACAAGAGTTGGAGGATTTTATTCATTAAAAAGGGCGTGGCCAAGGCCGCTGAGTACAAAAATAGAGAACGGGTTTACATAGCAAAATTCTAGTTCATACAGTCCAATTATCTTCCAAATTTCCAAATTATAATAAAACAATATTCATTCTTATATGAAAACAGAAAATAACATTTAAGTTGTCTTGTGTTATCATATAATTAGGTTTTAAATTAAAAATAATTAATTATTTTCAATAAAAAAAATTTAATCATGTAATTATTTTTAAATTAATATATTGTTTATAAAAAAATTAGAAATATTTGTATCATACAAATTTTGTCAATATTTCTAATTTTAAATGATGATGATGATTAACCTTCACTCAGATCAATTGGTTTATCTGAGAGTAGTTTAATTTCTTTAAAATTGTATTTTTGTGGTCAAAAAACATTGAGAGAAGTGTTCCAAGATCATCGTAGTTTTGATGACTTAGGAGATTAGGAAGGTCTTTATTGTGGCAAATATTTTTAAATTGAGATCTAATCTGATAATAGGCATGACAATTTAAGAGGAAGTGTTTTTCATCTTCAACCCTCTTAGTGTCACAAAGATGACACATTCTTTCATCCCATGGTGTTTTTAGAATTGTCCAACTTCCAGTTTCACTATGTAGCTCCTCAGAGTTTGTTCTTATTTTAGCAATGTTGATTTTCTTCTTTGCACTTCTCAAAATTGAGAGGTATTTTTGATCTTCTAAATTAGGGTTGAACACCTCCTTGTCGTATCTTTTTGTAAATAAAAAAGGGTTTAATTCCTCAAAAAATAGTTGTCACTGTACATATCAGTTCAAGATCCTGGGCCTGCCACCTGTTCCGCCAACTGGTGGAAACCGAAACAGGTGGTGCCATTTTGTTCTGGTAGCAAAAAAGGAAAAGCCACCACCTGCTCCGCCAAACAATTGGAAACCGGAGTAGGTGGCAGTGGAGCAATGTGACATAACTATCTATGCATGCATCAAAAAGACTGAACATGAAATTTGGACAGAGCATAAAACAAGAAAGTTGAACAATGGTACAAAAAGTCCCTATATTTTGCAAAGGGAGTGCAAAGAGCCTGTGAACTTTAAACATTAAAGAAACTATGAAAACCTGCATCTAAAGTGTCGTTGCGAGGAGTGAAGACATAAGTTTGCGCACAGGTTGGGCATCTGTGCTTGTTTTGTGTGCACAAGAAGGCGTCAAATAGCGTGTCAAGTCTGCTACTGAGGAGAGTGTGCCTACTGAGTTTCTCCGTTGTGTCCCACCTCATCTCAAAGATGAACTCCAAGTGCTCTGGCGCTAGGAAGCAAGGTGGGTGTAGCTCTCGGGCCATGGTTGAAGTATGCGGTGGAGGCTCAACTAGTTGGTCTACCCAGGGAGTTCCTTCTTGGACTATGCAGGTCACCCCCTCCAAGGTTTTCATTGTAGCGAATGCAGGAAGACTGGTGTTGGGTCGGTTGTGGTGGTCTGAAACTGTGTAGAGGAGGGATTCTCGTGGAACCGTAATTGGTTCCTCTGGAAATTCATCCTCCACATAGGCTGTGGGAGGCGACTTCATCTCCCTATCCCTTTGAATCAAAGTTGTCGAGGAAGCCTGCCGAGCTTTTGAATGCGTCTCTGCCTCGCTACATAGAAATACCAAGAGGGACCCCTTTTGGGTCTCTCATGCTCACGGAGCATGGTGAAGATGGAAGGCCAGACAAAATGAGAAGAAGAGCTTGCAAAACTATACAATTAAGTAGAGCAGAGCACCAATGCATAAACTGAGCCGAATGAAACAAGCCATAGCCATCCCGAAAGAAATGGAGGAGTACCAGGAAAACTAAGGTGACCTCGCACACACATTTCATACCCGTCATCACCCCTCTTCCATGGCACACTGAGAGCGCCATTAAACCTACGCGAGGGAGCAGTCTGCCCTGCCCAAGAGCGCTATTAAGTGTATCTTCCATCCGAGAAATGAAGATTAGGGTGGCGATAGGCCTCATTAATATTCGTGGCTACATGGTTGTTGTGTGGCCCATCCAAGCTACATGGCACCCCATCCAAGGAGGGGTAGTCTCTTCGGGATATATCCATACAACGGCTTAGCATCCAATTGAATCATATCCTCCTTTGAGTCTACTCCCTCATTAGCTAGGCAATCTGCTATCTTATTGGCTTCTCTTTTCACATGTGAGGGGATTAATATGAGGTTGGGTTGAATTAGAGCTCTAAAGTCCTCCAACAGTCCTAGGAGTCTCCATCTTGGGGAGACTTTCGAGGGGTGTGAGCCATGGATGACTTTTGAGACAAGCTGGATCATCACCTGGGAGTCCCCTTCGATGATGAGTTGCTGGATGTTGTGACTGATTTCTAATTTGATTCCCTTAAGGAGACTCCAAAGTTCTGCTGAATTGTTTGTAATGAGTCCCAAGTAACCTGCGGTGATGTGTAGAATATGCCCCGCACTATCTCGGAGAACTGTGCCAAAACCAGTTGGCCTTGGATTGCCCTTCGAGGATCCATCGAAATTTAATTTGACAAAGCCAGAAGGGGGAGGGGACCAAGAGAGAGGTGTGCAGGAAAGTTTGGCTGGAGGAGAGTGGGCTTGGTGGAGGTAACTAGGGAGGTTTAGTTGCCAGGCTAAGAAATTGTGACTTTCAGAGGGATTGCAATGCATATCATCTTGTGTCCACGGATCAACTCTGATTGTTTCCTGAACAAGGGTGAGGATCTTTGTCCAAGTAGAGTGGGGGGGGGAGGAAGTAGAATGAAAAAATCGTTTATTGCGCTCTTTCCAGATTTTCCAGACTATGAAGCATGGTAGCAATTGCCAGATGCGATCTAAGATGGGGTTTTGGTAGGTAATGGTGTCTCAGTTTTCAATAGTGTTGACAATGCTTGCTTTGTTCCTGTTGGAGAGACGTATTATTTACGTTGCCATATCCCAGATTAATTCAATGCAAACACATTGATTTAAGATGTGCTCCATTGTTTCCTCCAGTTGTCGGCAAAGGAGGCATATCAAAGGTCCCACAAAGCCTCATTTCTGGAGGTTCTCTCAAGTGAGTATGCAATTCTGGAAAATCAAACAGAGAAAAAGGGAGACTTTTGGCCATAATTTGGGATTCTAGATTTTACACCATATGTGCTTTTTAGGTTGCATGTGGTAATTTTCCTGGAGATGGTATGCTTCTTTGACCGAGAAGTTACCTGTTGGCGAGTGTCCCCACCTGAGGATGTCTGGATCTTCACTAATGTGGATCTTTCCCTGTAGGGCACAATCCCTCCAGGGAAGTGTATTGATGTCTTCCGATATGATTAGTTCATGGGGTTGAGTCTTCCATACGCGCTAGAGGTGTTGCAACATGTTTTCTTTCCAAAGATCCTTGACATGTAGTGTGTCCCTTGATTGCATTTGTTGATGAAGTGGGATTAACTCTTCTATGGAGTGTAGTGGTGGCACTTGCTTCGAGGAGTCTTGCCAGAATAAATACCTTTCTCCATTTTGTATCTCTCAAAAAGCATGTTTTTGTATAAGACGTTGATTGTACCATGTTGTGTTCCATATGTTGGATCCCTGAATCAGATCATTGAGTCTGATGAGGAATTCCTCGCTAGTGGTGGGTGCATATTTGAGTTTCCAAAGTTGATCCTATAACTTCATGGGGTGTGTTATCACTCCAGGGAACTACTTAGGGTTGTAGACTAAGTATGCCTGGTAACTTAAGAATTCAATACCTCTTTAGCAAATGGATCGATGGGATACCACAATAACTCGATGGAAAGGTTGCTAATCAAATAGTTAAATGAG
>ML795015.1:676970-696616 GCA_009831015.1 Picea engelmannii | reverse complement strand
GGCATTCAAGAATTCCTAAAATGTTGTGGGTTGAAATAATTTGTCATCTTTGTGACACTAAGAGGGTTGAAGATGAAAAACACTTTCTCTTAGATTGTCCTGTTTACACTCACATTAAATCACAATTTCAAAATATTAGTTACAATACGTACCTTCCTATCATTTTTTTTCACAAGAGTTGGAGGATTTTATTCATTAAAAAGGGCGTGGCCAAGGTCGTTGAGTACAAAAATAGAGAACTGGTTTACATAGCAAAATTCTAGTTCATACAGTCCAGTTATCTTCCAAATTTCCATACTATTCCTACAAGTCCATATCTTTATGGTGCTATTACTAAACTTAACTGAGTATAGCTAGTAGAAAATACCGAGAATACATACAAAAAAGCAAAACATATATAATGCCAAGAGATAGAAATTCTAGACCTCTTCTCTTTTCAAATCTTCTTCTTCTAGAGATGTCATTGCTACATTCAAATCTGGCAATGTTCTCAACCTCTTCGCCTCCTTTCTAAATGAGCAACCCATGTCCATACCAGGAGTAGAAGTCCCAGATGGTGCCTTCCTCTGTTCCAGTTGTTGCTGCAAAGATTCCCCTTGCCTTCTCAAAAAATCCACCTCATATTGCAGTTGTCCCACTAACACCCTATTGTAACACCCCTTCTTCTAAACCTCTAATTATTGTAATTAATTATAATTTATGATTGCCAAGCCATGGCATGTGAACAATGTAAAAGTATTAACATCCAATTGCAACTACCAACAGTTGATTGTGGGGGTGAAGACTTGAGTATTGACCATGATACCACTAGAGGAATGAGAGAATGGTTTATTTTGCTAACGGACCAAGCCACTTTGTTGATGTATTACTTTAGGAATATTTAGAATTATCCTCAACCCAGATATCAAGAAAAATCAGTTAATGAGGAAGGGATAGTGGTTGAGCAACCAACCACCCTCAATGAATGCATGTATGGAAGACCTAGCTAGGATGACTAAAATTGTCAACCAAAGGTACCACAGGGTACCATTTTTGCAGATTAGATTGACCCACGAGTTTCCTTCTGATAGAAGGAATGGGACAGATCGAGAACCTTCCCAAGCGATGCGTGCAAGAGAAGCACACAAGGATAGACATGAGATTAGGAAGAAAATTTTTAGGAGAGAGAGAACTCAAGAGAGTTTGGATGGGAAAAAGAGGATGGACTATGTAAAAAACACAGTAACAGAAAAAGAGTTGGAGCTCTAAGTCTTAGAGGGGAGAATCCAAAGACCAACCCTGAGCTGGGAAGGCTACGAGCTTGATACTGGGAAGGTATCTGACAAATATCATTAAGGCCTGAGCTAGGTGGGTGTGAGAACATCTCTACCAAGATTGGTGTGAAGGAGAGTGTCCTTCACAAATTGTTGAAAACCGGAGAGTGAGAGATTCCTTGGTGGTATCATGCCTTGGCATGGGGGTGGCCAGAGTGCTAAGAGTGAATGCATCTGAGCCTACGGTTGGGTGGAAAAGCGAATACCCACAATCAGTTAGTTGGTTATCAATAGTAACAAATAAGTATTTCTGAACCATGTGTATTGAATGTAATTTATGACTAAATGTCTATAATTGTCTCAAGGATGTGCATGCATGAGTGACGATTTGATTAGTGGATCTCTTGTATGTTGTGCATTCCAGCAATTGAGAAATCATATGGTTATGGACATGCTTGTGTATGTGAATGATTGAGCCTTGTATCGGCTCTAGTTAAAGGAATGAAACTATAACCTTGCTAATCATGCACATTATTATGGTTATACCCATATATATACATAAGTAGAGACCACATGTATGTCACAATGCTTGGATCCATATACCTATGTGTCGCAGTGTTTGGTTTTCCTGCGAAAGATGGATTTTTGGAATAAAACGAATCAGAGGTATCATGTGTAGGAAAAGGGGTGCCTTGGACCCGAGCGAGGATTTATGAAACTCACCAAGTCTTGAAAAGACTTAGTGAAACCCCATGAAATTGACTAAGTCCTAGACCAGACTGTCAAGCCCGCATAAAGGCTCTTGTTTTTCCCGGAAGATCATGAACATTGATTTAACACAAGAGTTAGATATGGGTCCTCCATTTGATCTAGGGTGAGACGTAGTCTCCATCGTCGATCTGGCAGTGTGGAGAGATCCCTACTCTCCATCGGAGCAAGTTATGATGCTTGTAGAGGGTATACCTCGAATCAACCGAGGGCTTATAATACCAGTTCCATCACGACCATTGGATTTGGCATGGTGATCCGATCACAACTGTAGATCCTAAGGGGAGTGTTATCGAAATACCTTGGTCGGAGTAACCTTGGATGTTAAAGTGGAGGCACCCCGATGGAAGGGTCTGAGAGAAAATATGGGTCATTTATCGGTGGACAACGTAGGGATGACCTTAACGGTAGATTGTCATGGGTCTCGTTTAAGAGAGACTAAGATGAAGGTGATGTCACGCTGATGTGGATGATATCACCCATCCATTACGTAAAGGAAAAGTGTTGCGATCTGAACTTTCCGATCAAGAGGGGTGCAGAGAGATCCTCTCCGTCCATCAGAGCTAGCATTCTGGAGTATTGGAATTATGGGGAGCAGAAGAGATTTAACGAAGGTACTCCGAAAGGAGATCCAGACCATCAATCCATCGATTCGGGATCTAATCCCGAGAATCCAATCTCTAGAGATAAGTAACATCAGAGGTGGTGGATGAAACTACGGTAGCTGTCATATCCTCTCACAACGATTCCAGTCGTAGATTTCGCAGGGTTGTAACATGTGTTAAACCTAATTAGTGATCTTGTAATTATGGGATTAGTATTAACTAATCCCCTCGTAATCCTGACACTGGGAGATTTCTAAGTTAACACCATAGGTAAGGTACGACATCTACTGCCTAGTGGTGACGTGGCATGCAAAAAGTGGTCCAGTGTCATGATGAAGGAATTCCATGTGTCACCCCATGGTGGTGCCACGTGACATGTCCATGGGTTAGTAAAGGTTAGAAAAAGCTTCAAGGAGAAAGGTTTGAGTGTTTGTTCGATCAATCATTTACTAAAGTGGGTAGACTAGTGCCTTTTAGGGTTTATGGAGTCAACAATAGCAACGACAAAGCTTGGAGCAAAGTAGCAGTGATAATACTTTGTCAAAGGAGAAGGGATGGATGGAGGAGGTGTTGGAAACCCAAGGCCTCAAGCATCCAAATCCTAGAAAGAAATTTGCTAAAGAGTAAGGGATCTTAGGCCCTAGCGAATCCTCCTTCCTTAGACTAGTGAGATAATGTATTTAAAGCAACAATGAATAGATAATGGTTTCTAAAGTGCTAGTATTTAGGGATCTAGAAGTTTATCTAAGTCAAAACCACCTTAGTAAAGTGTAGCAAATGAAGAGCAAAGAAGTAGCAATTTAAGTCCTTTGCTCCTAAGGTTTGTCAATTAAGCAATTTCATAATATTTAACATGAATACACAAATATACCATAACCATTCAAATGAAATGAAGAATTGGAGATTTACTTACTTCACCATGAATAATCAAGCAATAAAACCCTAGATTGCCAAGTAACTTAAGCAAAAATGATCCAAGTTGCAAATTTTAGCCTCCAAGACAAGTGCGCCTCCTTATTTCAGCCAATAACTCCTAAAAAGGGCACAAATGTTAGACCACACTTAGTGTGTGATGATTGATGATAAAAAATGAGAGTACTTTCTCTCTATTTATACAATATCAATGACCTTTAATTAATTTTAGGTCATAAAAAGGCCGACCTTGCCAAATTACATCAAGAATCCATTTTTTTACATAAATGAAATAATTAACCCCTAAAATCATATCCAAGGGTGACATCATGTCCTTCTAGGATGACGTTGGGCCCCTAAGGTGGAACGTTGGGCTCTTGATGTAGAACATTTGGCCTTCAAAGGCCCTGGATTATGCCCACACATGCCAACCAACTCACAACTACCCTCAATATGAAAACCCTAGCTATGCATGATGTCCAGGGTCATAATGATGATGTCATGGGCTCTCAAAGGTCAACGTCCAAGTGGAAGAGCAAGATCCCTCCGGGTTTGGGTCTGCGAGAGTGTCTCAAGGGAAACATCCTTCTTTCTTCCTAGTGCAAGTCTCTGATGTGTCCCTGCCCCTGGTTGGGGTTACAACATCCATCTATGGGAGTTTATCCCCATGGAGGTCCGAGCTAATCATTCTCCCATGCATACCTGTCCATCGGCCAAAGTCCTGTAGTAAAAAGAATGCCTTCTATGGGTTCATAAGTCATAGGGATCATAACATGGAAATCACATCCAACAATCAAATTACCCAAACATGTGCATCGAACCCCCCTTTACCCAGACAAATGCTCAAAGACTTTATGCAGTTTAACATGTCAAGTTTGGAGAGGGTCTTAGGGTGTCCTATTGGCCTAATATTCCTTAAGTTTGGGGTGTTTCCCAGGTGAGATCCTATTCAGTCCATGTAAGTGTACGAGGTAGTGTGGAGTAAGTGTTTGGGCATGGGGTGCAGTGATAACAAGGAAATGTAAATCTTACCTGTGGGTGCCTTTGTAGGGGGAGAGCTACACCTTGTAATGGATGCCATTGTTTCCTAGCCCATTCACTGCCTTTTATTCTTAGCTTCATTGCTTTTGATCTTTTTCTTTTATTCTTCAAGGGAGAAGTTGAGGGACATTGTCCTGGCTTGGTGACCAGAGGTGCCAGCGTTACGCACAAGTGTTTCACGGAGATGAGAAAGTTGTCTCTTGATGAGACCCCCTTTCTCTTGGCTATGCCACCAAGAGAAACTACCCTGGTTTGGTGACCAGATAAATGGTAGTGTCATACTGCTATATGCCCATGGCATTAATAGGCCGGCTCATGATGATACCTCCCATCCACCAACTAATACCTTGAGAGTTATTATCTTATAGGTTCCATTTTCTTACTGAGAATACATTTACTGCTTTCTTAGGAATCCCTGGGTGAAGCATCTCAAATGTTTCTTCTTTGGATTTTAACTCTTGCCAACTACTTTTACCCACTAGGCCTTTAGCCCCTTCTTTGCACAAGGAAAGGTACATCCCTTCCTAGTGTGGCATACCCAATTCCCAAACAAAGGTGGCGGAAGATGAGAGGAATACAGATAGAAAGTGGTAATTATGGAAGGAATGGACGACGACCTTTCATAGAACCACCCAGTGGCAACCCATCCTAAAGGGAGATTAACTTACTAGGGCATCATGTCACCCTTCCAGGTATGAACAAGTTAAAGAGCATAATTTCCAAGAAAACATTATGAAATGAAGGAGAACTCAATGCAACATATTCAAGTGCTTCAATAATTAGAGTGACACATACCATGATACCCAGACTCATTACTTCGTGGAGAAAGAATTACTGCTACTTCAAGACCAGGCTTGGTGGGATGGATACTGCTATTGCTGATAAATGGGCTACACTGAAGAAAATAGGGGCCCTCTGGGGCCATGATCAAGTCATCCAGCTCTCGAAACTCCATGTCTAGGACCCGTGGGCCTCGATACTCGATCTCCCTAGTTATCCCTAGGGTAGGGGATAATAGGGTGTTTCTCCATGAGGTATAATCCAGGTATCATGGTGAGTGTCATTTCAATATTTGAGGCATTTGATTATGTTGCATTTTAGGTTTCTTTTGATTATGTAATGTCTGCTTGGAAGTTATGCTCTTTTCCCTGTATCACCTTTGTGGTTGACATTATGCCCTAGTAAGTGGTCACCTGTAGGGATGGGTTTTCTACTGGGAGGTCCCCTTGACAAGTCATCGTTCCATTCCTGATCATACTTACCACTTTCCACACTTGATCCCCTTGCCTCCTTATCTTTTGGGATTTTTGGGTGTATTCACCCAAGAAAGAATTGTCCCTCATTTCATGGGAACAAGGGGTTAAAGGCCTAGAGGGAATGTCACTGGAAAAATATAAAATCCAAATCATAACCTTCCATATGCTCACCCAAAATAGGTCTTGAGAATAATGAAATGTTTCTCATAACAATTCAAATACCTGCAAAAGAAAACACACACACACACACACACACATATAAATGTCGCACTCGTTGATGGGTCTACATAAGTGTAATACAAGCTAGACGTTACCCCCATGTCACTCTGTGTACCTCTCCCTTCAAGTGACATTATCGTACTCCCCCCCAAGATATATGTTACCCAATAGGGAGTACCCAGTTGTTCTAGATATTAATTAATTAATGGCATTAAATGGGATTGAAAAAAGGATGCATTGAAAATGAAGGTGCAACACACCCTCTACAAAGGCACCCATAAATGAGACACTATGATCCCTTGTATCTCATGAATCCCATGCCCAAAAGTTTTGACCCCATCCAATTCATATTCTCCACATGGCTTAGAGGGGGGTCCACCTAGGAAACACTCCTTGACTTAGGGAATTATTCACTCAAAAGGTCACTTTGTCAACCCTCCCATACCTAAACTTAGCAAGTTGCATAGGGTCTTTGAGCACTTGTTTAATTTGATGAAGTGGTTTTTGATGCACATGCTTAGGTGACTCTTTTATTGTTTTGATTTAATTATCATGATAAATTTGACATGATATCCTTGGAGGGCGTATTCATTGTCTTTGTAGGACCTTGCTTGGTGGACAATTTTGGAGGAACAAGCATAGCTTGGGTTTCCTTGGGGCATGAAACCCATAGGTTGGGTACCATGGCCTGCACACCAGATGATGATGGTAGCCTTTGGAGGCTTGAGAGACACCTTAGATGACCTATCCTATCCTTTCATCACCCCAAAGACTCTCCTTTGGAGACTATAGCGCTACATCTTGGGGCTTGACGTTTTGTTGGGGCTAGGGTTTGGGTGGTGGTGGTGTTGAATTGATTGACACTTGGAATTTGGATGGAGAGAAGTCTTGGTTTGATGGAGGAGAATTTACCTTGTTAGGGTTGCTATCTCAAGGGAGTAAAAGGGATTGCACCCCTTGAGATTTAGTAGTAATAACTTAATACAAGAAGACTTCATAACCCATTTGGAAAAGAACTAATCATTTATTGCATTTGTAAACATAACTTAGAGAGATATTGATCTTGTTCAAGTTTGAATATTTTCTTGATGCTTTAAGCTTGCTAAAGCCTCTAGGGCATCTTGATTGGCCTAGTATACTTTGATATATAACTAAATAAAAACTACAGCCATTAGGGTGGCAACAAACTACTCTATATCTTTGAATTTAACTTGCATTTCAACAGTGGAAACTTGTTAGTAAGCCATTACTATCTTTCTACTGCTAATTAGTGAAATTTTTGTCGGATTACTTGCTTGTTTTAGTGGTTGAAACTTGCTATTGTAGAAAATATTTTCTACAGCCATTTGGATGTTACAAACATACTCTAAAAACATCTTACAACAACACTCTAATACCACTAAAGTTTGTGCTAAAGTATCGAGAATTAATCTACATGTTTTGTGCTTCATCTCTCAATAAATCTTTGATGCTTTTAGTGGTTAAATATGTAGTAATTAGCTTTATTACTTGATTATATATACTCTTGTTTACTGTTGTAGACTGGGACAACAAGATTAACTTGTTTTTCCACTTAATATTTGAGCTTGTATACTTATCTCTTCTTGTGTCTCTGGCAGGTACAACTATCTTCCGCAGGTACTGAAGAACTTGGAGAACATTGAATATCTCCAAGACTCGTTCCCAAGCCACATCATCCACTTAGTATTTTGAACTCTAGGGGTATCACTTCCATAAGATAAATTTCTATCTCATTTCCCCCTAGTGTCACTCGGGATTCCCCCCTTGTTTTGTATTTCTCCTTCACTAAATCAAGGGGAGGGTTATCTAAGGTGATGGTGGGTAGACTCTCCCAGAGTTACCACGATATTGTGGATTGGGTCGGGATCTTCCCAACCTACAGTTTGAGCGATAACAAGGAGATCAAACTATATTCCAATTTACCAAGTGAAATCTCTTTGAATTGGATTTTTCCACCTCGCCACAAGAATTTTTGGATTTCCCAAGCCATATTGTTTTTTATACCAACTAGGGCCAATAAGGAAGAAAAATGAAAAATTGGAAGGGAAGATAATACTAACTTAAATATCACCACTCTTCCAGTTGGATTCAACAAGATGGAGCCCCATAATTCAAATTGATCTTTTATCTTCTGCAATATGGCTCCAATCTTCTCCTGGAAGAGATTGTTAAAAAATAATTAAAAAGTACCTAGGCAAGTGTTTCTCATCACCTAAGCGCTTAAGGGGTGAGAAAGTGCCTAATGTGGACCCTAGTCATTTAATTTGTGAGAGACAACTTAAAAGGTGACTTTTTGAGACTTAGGGAAAGTAGGTGGATAAAGTGATTTTATTTCCACCGTTGATCTCATCTAACCTCCACCATTGGATGAGAAGACTCTTCACCTTCCCCCATGAGGTCAACTAGGGTAGGAGGGTGCACCCTTTCTAGGGTTGATTCATCTTTTTGTTGAGAGAGTAAGAGAAAGAGGTCGAGCTTGAGTGAGAAGAGAAAGTTGCAAAAGTGAGGGCATGTTTCCCAAGGCAGCAAACAAGCACAAAAATCAAGGAAGGTACAAAATCTATACATGGCCATACTATATGGATTTTGGGAATCCGTACTGCTGGTTTTTGGGCACAAAAATCGAGGAAGAGGTACAACAATTTTATGGAGGCCATACGATATAGATTTGGCAGTCCGTACAAAAACTAAAGAGGATAAGTCTATACAACAAGGTACAACACACATTCCAAGGTAGCGTGACACAAATTCCGAGGTGCATTTATTGCACAGGAAAAGGTACAACAAACATAGAAAAAGGGGCATGATTTTTTAGGAGTTCCGTACAACATTTAATGTTGTAGCAGTTGTACAACCGTATGGATTTTTGGCAAAGTTTTCAAGGAGCAGTTCGCACAACATTTAATGTTGGAACAACCATACACAGTACGAATTTCTGGTTTAGATTTCGAGGAGCTGCATGTTGGAATTTTTTGAAAGAGATTTGCACAATTTTTTTTGAGATAAGTTTGTAAATTTTGCTGAAGATTAGACTATTGTAAAAGAATTTCTTTGAAGCTCTCAAATAACAAAAACTCCCTCTCTCACTGGTTTTCCCCTTGTGGGTTTTTCCAGGGTCGTTGTTAGACCAAAAATTACTGTGTTATAATTTTCTGAGTTATATGCTGCTGATATGTTTTTATTTTTTTGATAAACGATGTTCATAATCCTCATGTTTCAGTTTTGAAAATTTATTTTATGCTGAGTTTAATTGGCTGTCATAAAACTGGATTTGGGCATTAAACATTGGCTGAAAAATCAACGAGACTTGAAACTGGGTGGGGTCTGAAATTTTACATGGTATCAGAACTGAGTGAAAGAGAAGCATAGATATTTTAGCAAGTCATAAAATTGGGATAACAGTCACTTCACTAGACAAAATTTTGAATTTTTCATTTTCAACAGAAAAGGGTCAATGACTACAGGTTTGAGGCTTGAGGATAGACTTGATGGGGCAACAAAATTTGGTGCTTGGAAAGAGAGGATGATCTTGTTGTTGCAAGAAAATGAGTTGTGGGATATTGTTGAGAACTCCACAACACATCCTGTGGTTGTACCTATTGATGCTACTCTTCTTGCAGAATACACTAAGAAGAGTATCAAGGCTAAGATTATTATTCTTGATGCCATCAAGGACCATTTGATTCTTCATTTGATGGGGAAGACAAATTCCTATGAGATGTGGGATTCTTTGATGAAGTTGTACCAGAGTACAAATGAAAACTAGAAGATGGTTTTGAGGGAAAAACTGAAGAGCATTAAAATGACCAAGGCTGGAAATGTGGTCACATATATTACCAGGTTGACATAGTTAAGAGATAAGCTTGGAGCTGTGGGGGAGGCCATATTTGACAGTGAGCTTGTGAGGAAAACATTGAATGGAGTTTCCAAACGATGGGTTGTTTTTGTAGAGGGAATTGTGGTTAGGGAGAAGCTTCCCAATTGGGAATATCTTTGGGATGACTTTGTTTAGGAGGAGACCCAGAGAGGTTATGTACATGGCAGTTCATCTACAGGTCATGATGAGGAGAATATGTCTCTTGTTGCAAATAACAAGAAGAAATTCAGAAAGGTTCCTAAGGGAGGAAACAAACATAAGGGTGAAGGGAAGAAGGACATGAGAAAATTCAAGTGCTTTGCATGCCAAAAGTTTGGGCACTATGAAGTTCAGTGTCGGAAGAAGAAGAAGAAACAAACAACATCTTCAACATTGGTGGAGGAGTTCTCCACCAAGTTTGATAAGGAGTTTTCCTTAGTTGTGTGCCTTTCCACAAGGACCACTCATTTCGATATGTGGTACATTGACAATGGTGTATCTCGCCATATGACAGGGGTTCATGAGCACTTGATAGATATTACTCAGATTGGTGATGTTGAGGTAGTTCTTGGAGATGACCGGGTGGTCAAGGCAGTTGGTTGTGGGACTGTATCATTTCAGAGGGATTCTTTGCCTCCCATGTTGTTGAGAGAGGTCCTATATGTTTCAGGCTTGAAGAAGAACTTAGAGGATGACACATTTTTACCATGGGGCTTTGAGGGTACTGAGGGAGATTGTGACTAGAATTCTAGATTTCAGTACAAAGCACCAGGAGTTTTGCAAGGGGTGTGCTTTGGGAAAGTACACCAAGACTGCTTTTCCTAGCAGTGACAGTAGAGCAACAGGTATCCTTGATCTTATTCATTCATATGTATGTGGTCTGATGTCTTCGACATCATTGACTGATTGTTTATAATATGTTATATTCATTGATAACTTCTCATAGAAGTCTTGGATTTTGTTCATGAAGACCAAAGGACATGTCTTCAGTCAGTTCCAAGAGTTCAAAGCTCTTGTGGAGAACCAGATTGGGAAGAAAATTAGAGTTTTGAGGATAGACAACGAGGGTGAGTATACCTCCAAGAAGTTCATGGAATTTTGTGCAGGAGAGGGAATCAAGAGAGAGTTGATTGTTCCTTACAACCCACAATAGAATGTGGTTTCTAAGAGGAAGAACAGGGCCATAGTTGGGGCTGCGAGAGCCATGCTACATGATCAGGGGATGCCACTATTTTTTTGGGCTGAGGCATGCTACACTGCAGTTTATCTACATAACATGAGTCCACACAAGGTAGTGGGGAGTATGAATCCTGAGGAGGCTTTTTCTAGGAAGAAGCCTGAGTTGGGGCACTTTCAGATTTTTGGGTGCATCACATATTCACATGTCCCTTCTGAGAAGAGGAAAAATATATAACCCACGACATAGAGAGGGATATTTGTTGGGTATAGAGAGACTTCAAAGGATTTATGTATATACATTCCTTCCTTGAGGAAGACAATTTTGAGGAGGGATGTGAGATTTGAGGAGGACAGAGCCTTTAGGAAGTCATGAGGGACAAAGAGGGGTGAACAGTCATCACCTCAGATTCAGGTGAGTCTGCAATAGACTTTAGTGACAAAGAGTTCGGGGCCACCAATTTCGGTGATGACTGGTCCATAGGTGACAGGGCCACAAATGTCAGGATCGCAGGTTACTAGTCCACAAGTTTCAAGATCGGGTACTCCAGAGTCTACTTCAGGATCACAGTCTTCAGGATATGGGGTTGAGTAGGGAGATTTCCCTCCACGGGACACTACTTCAGAGAGGAGGAAGCCCAAATGGATTCAGGATACTTTGAGGGAGGTACCAGGTTTAGTGGGGAATCCCAGGCAGCCAGTGAGGGAGAGTAAACCTCTCGAGAGGTTTTGCAGCTACATCATGATGGTGAGAAATATTCAGGAGTCTGAGTCTTCCACTTTTGAGGAGGCTACTAGTAGACATGTTTGGAGAGATGCCATGATGGAATAGTACAATTCCATCATGAAGAATGATGTTTGGAAAGTTGTTCCTAGACCTGAGGGGAAATCGGTGGTGACTTCCAGGTGGCTCTATAAACTCAATCATGCTGCATATAGCAACATTGAGAAGTAAAAATATCTCTTTGTAGCTCAGGGGTTCTCACAAGTTGAGGGATTTTATTATGATGAGACCTTCGTGCCAGCTTCTAGATATACCTCGATCAGGTCAGTGATTTCCATTGCAACATAGATGGGTTGGAAGATCCACCAGATGGATGTGAAAACCGCATTTATGAATGGTCTTATACAGGAGGAGGTGTATGTTGAGCAACCATTGGGATTTGAGGTGCATGGGAGAGATTCTCATGTGTGTAGACTGAAGAAGGCATTGTATGGGCTGAAACAAGATCCCAGAGCTTGGTATTCGAGGATTGATGCCTATTTGCAACAGTTGGACTTTGAGAAGAGTGAGGCGGATCCCAACCTATACTTCATTGTGATTGGAGAGGATCCTCTCATTCTCTTGCTATATGTGGATGATATTTTCATTACAGGAGAAGAGAGACTCATCACTAGCTGCAAGGAGAGCATTGCTTCAGAGTTTGATATGAATGATATTGGACCAATGCACTATTTTTTGGGATTGGAGGTTTGGCAGGAGCCTGGACACATCTTCCCGGGACAGGAGAAGTATGTGTGTGATATTTTGAGAAGATTTCAGATGGAGGAGAGTAGGCCCATGACCATTCCCATGATTACCAATTGGAAGAAGCTTCATGATTCTGAGTCACAGTTGGTGGATTCCACTTTATATCGTCAGTTGATCGGTTCTTTGATGTATTTGGTCAATACCAAGCCATATATTTGTTTTGCTATCAACACTCTCAGTCAGTTCATGGTGGAGCCTAGGAGAGTGCACTGGGTGGCAACAAAACATGTGCTCATGTATCTTTGTGGTACAATAGATTATGGTCTGGACTATCAGAGAGGGTGGAGTTCGTCTGGTTGGCCATACAGATTTAGATTGGGCAGGATGTGTCAATGAACAGAAGAGTACTTCTGGGTGTTTTTTCGGATTGGGATCAACAGTTGTGTCTTGGTTTAGTTGGAAGAAAAAGTCAGTGGCTTTGAGTTATGCAAAGGTTGAGTATGTGGTGACCAGTCAGGCCATTTGTGAGACCCTTTGTCTTCGCAAGTTGCTGGTGGGATTGTTTGGGGTGCAGTTGAGGCCTACCTTGATTTACTGCGACAATCAAAGTTGCATTAAACTCCCGAAGAATCTAGTATTTCATGACAGGTCTAAGCATATCGAGATTCATTATCACTTCATCCATGACTATGTTCAGAGAGGAGCAGTGGAGCTACAATACATATCTACAGATGAGCAGGTTGCAGACATACTCACCAAAGCATTGGGCAAAGGCAAGTTTGTATTTTTCAGGGACAAGCTTGGAGTGGTGAGTAACACTCTCCTTGGTAAGAGGGAGTGTTAAAAAATAATTAAAAAGTACCTAGGCAAGTGTTTCTCATCACCTAGGTGCCTAAGGGGTGAGAAAGTGCCTAATGTGGACCCTAGTCATTTAATTTGTGAGAGACAAATCAAAAGGTGACTTTTTGAGACTTAGGGAAAGTGGGTGGATAAAATTATTTTATTTCCACCGTTGATCTCATCTAACCTCCACCGTTGGATGATAAGACTCTTCACCTTCCCCCATGAGGTCGACTAGAGTAGGAGGGCGCACCCTTTCTAGGGTTGATTTATCTTTTTGTTGAGAGAGCAAGAGAAGGAGGCCGATCTTGAGTGAGAAGAGAAAGTTGCAGAAGTGAGGGCATGTTTCCCAAGGCAACAAACAAGCAAAAAATTGGAGGAAAGTACAAAATCTATATAGGGTCGCACTGTACGGATTTTGGGAATCTGTACTGTTGGTTTTTGGGCACAAAAATTGAGGAAGAGGTACAAACAACTTTATGGAGGCTGTACGGTACGGATTTGACAGTTCATACAACAACTAAAGAGGAGAAGCCCATACAACAAGGTTCAACATGCATTCCAAGGCAGTGTGTCACAAATTTTGAGGTGCATTTATTGCACAAGAAAAGCTACAACAAACACAGAAAAAGGGGCACGATTTTTGAGGAGTTCCATACAACATTTAATGTTGTAGCATCCGTACAGGCGTACGAATTTCTGGCACAGTTTTCAAGGAGCAGTCTGTATAACATTTAATGTTGGGACAACCATACACAATATAGATTTCTGGTTCAGATTTCGAGGAGCTACATTCTAGAATTTTCTGAAGGATATTTGCACAAATTTTTCTGATATAAGTTTGTAAATTTTGTTGAAGATTAAAGTGCTTTAAAATAATTTCTCTGAAGCTCTGAAATAATAAAAACTCCCTCTCTCACTAGTTTTCCCCTTGTGGGTTTTTCCAGGGTCGCTGTTAGACCAAAAATTACCGTGTTATAATTTTATGAGTTATATGCTGCTGATATGTTTTTATTTCTACGTTAAACGATGTTCATAATCCTCATGTTTCAGTTCTGAAAATTTATTTTATGCCGAGTTTAATTGGTTGTCATAAAATTGGGTTTGTGCATTAAACATTGGCTGAAAAATCAGCAAGACTTGAAACTGGGTGGGGTCTTAAATTTTATAGAGATTTCAAACATATCAACATTCCCAAATATTTAAAAAAATTACAATCAACTAAGAAAGGAAATTGAAAGATGTGTGCTATGCCCATCAAATAGAAGCATTTATATTCCAAGCATAAATATGGTTCTCCTGAAATCAGAGTGAATTGATCCTATACAAGCTTGGATATTCATGGTATGATTTTTTAAGCCCCTCCTATCGGTAGGGTGTTATCAACAAACTGAGAGTGATTAATTCTTTTAACACCTATGGAAATTATGAGGCCTAGAATGCTTCCTGAATTTTTTTCCTATTCTAATCTTGTGTTTAACGCTTCAACCATAAGAACATATAAAAGAGGGGAGAGAGGAAAACCTTTCCTTAACCCCCTGGAGGCTTTGAAGAAAGGTGTTGGTCGACCATTAATCATCAGGGAAATCCAAGGATTATTAATACAAGAACCAATCCAAGATATAAAGGACTCATTAAAACCATTTTTTTCCAAAAATGCATTTAAAAAGCGATGCTTAACCCAATCAAAATCATTTTCCATATCAATTTTGATAATCATACCTTTCTCCCCATTTGTGAAGCTGGAATGAACAACCTCCTGTACCAAAATTATGTTGTCCCATATTTGTTGCTTTTCGACAAAATCACCTTGACTCGGGAGGATAATATGGGCTAAGAAGGGATTCAACTTGTTTGTAATAATATTTTCCATCATTTTATAGGAAACATTACAAAGATAAATGGGAAGAAATCTCTCAAAGGAAGAAGCATTTTTTTCTTTTGGAATTAGAGCCAAAAAGGATGAATTTGTGGCACCTCCCATACGAGACAACTTATGCACATATAGGACCATCTGAATGAAATTGAATTTAATGATGGACCAACATGTTATATAGAAGTGAATGGTGAATCCATCCAAACCAGGGGCTTTATTGAGTTTGAATTATTTTATAGCTGCAAATATCTTCTCTTCTGAGACTAGCTTATTCAACTCCAAGTTATTCTCCTCTAATATTAGAGTTGGAATGCGAGATATGAATTTATCACACATCTCATTATTCCACTCACCCTCTTCTATTTACAGATTTTCAAACTGAAAAGAAGCGACCTTTTAAATATCCTCGAAAGAAGTTATAACTTCTCCAGATTGTATTTTTATTTCTTCAACCCTATTCCACCATTGCCTCACTTTAGCCTACTTATGGAAGAATGACATATTTTTATCCCTCGATTGTAGCACAAAGATCTAGATTTTAGCCTCCACAAGGACTCCTCATCCTTAAGGGATTTTACATATTTTTGAAAAGAATATTGTTCCTTTTTTAGGGAGTATGTATTTATTTCATTACTATCCATCCTATCTTGTATTTCTTCAATCTTTCTTTTTCTTTCTAATACCTCTGTAATTAGGGTCTTTACCGAGACCTTGAACCGGTCCTTGATTGCAACTTTTACCCTTTTTAACTTTTGTTCTCAAATGTGAATGGGGGATCCAACAACCCATTGAAACCAGACTCTAGAAACCATAGGAAAAAAGTCAAGATTCTCTATCTAAAGGGGATTAAACGGGGAGGGGATGGGCTCCAATTTTTACTCTTTAGAGAAGATGAGAGATATAGGACGATTGATAAAAACATGACCAATGGATTATAAAAGAGGATATCTCATCAAGGAGGGATGAGAAAGAGCTATGAATAAGGAAACACTCAATCCTAGCCTTGATGTACCGTGGACTAGCTCTTCTATTGTTCCAGGTGAATTTACCCTTGCTTGGTTTAACATCAAACAAATCCAAAATGGAAGTGAGGTCCTCCATATTTTCCCTCGATGGATCTCTAACAATAAAACCCCCTCTTTTCTCATTCAAGTGTATGGTAGTGTTAAAATATCCAATTATAACACAATTTTGATGAAACCCAAAATCCCTTATGCCCAATAGGGACTCCTTGAAGGAGGAGGTGATAATTTAGAACAACTGTGGTTGTATGAAATCAACACAAACACATAGAAACATAATACAAGACAGAACTCAAGAGCTACGACTCTAAAACTTGAATGATTCATTTCTTCTGGAGAGATATTTAAATACACAAAACTTACTAATATAAAGATTCACAAAAAATAGCTAATGCACAAGTAATTGAAACTCTTCTAGAGTGTAAACTTAAAACTTTCCAAAAATAGCTACAAGAGTAATTATTTTCTAACAACCCCCCTTAATTAATATCGCTAAATTCTTTAAACACCTAAATTATGTCTATAAAACTCAAACACATCTTTTTCCAATGGTTTTGTAAATATGTCAGCCAATTGGTCTTTTGATCTACAAGATTCCAAGTAGATTTCTCCATTGTTTAGAATCTCTCTAATAAATTTATAGTGTTGGATCTACATTGGATCCCACATCCTATTTGCTAATCTTTGTCCCTATTGCAATTGGAGTTGGTGTTGGTTTACTATTCATCATCCTGAACCTCTTCAACACATCCATGGCATACCTTGCTTGAAATAAAAAAATTCTTGAATCTAATTGAAGAACTTCAATAGCAAGGGAATATCTCATTAACCCCAAATCATTCATTTCAAATTCTTGTTTCATGGTTTATTTAAACTTTTCCTCTAGCAAATTTCCCATGAAGATTATATCATCAACATATAAACAAACAATCAATATTTGACCTTGCTTATTCACCTTTGTATACAAAGTGGGCTCATTTTTGCTTCTGTTGAAACCTGTACTGATCAAATATGAATCAATACTAATATACCAAGCTCTGGGAGCTTTCTTAAGCCTTGTTACCATCCTTTTACACACCTACAAACGTGGAGAAGTCTCCAACCCACTTGGTGTGTCCTTGGAGGCACAAAACTAAGTCTAGACCCATTGTCACCTCGATATAGACCTCTTTTGTCTAGGCTCACTCATAGGGAAGACAACGGGGGTAGTGATCTAGATGGATATCAGTGGCCACCCACCTTTTCCAACTGGCTCAAAACAATTTTCTGACAATTTTGGCAATTTACTATTTTTAGCAGTTTTAACTTCCGGGGCCATTTTGAGGGCCTAAATGAAAGTTTTTAGGGATAGAGCTCCTCAATGATATCTAAAGGCATGATTGAGCCTCCAAAATGAATATCCTCGATGATACCTTTCCAACGGGCTATCACATGCCTAAAATAGAGATCGTATGCAAAAGTTACGACCTCGGGAAGTTGATGTACTAACTTACCCAAACGGGGCCCACATGACTTTTGGCGCTTCATCTCCTAGGGTTAGGTTTTTGGATGTCTAGGGTTTTTGGCATTCTTGATTATTGTAAAAATTCCTTCAGAGCTCCATTGCAACTTTATTCTTGCGAATGCGCGCTGCTGTCACATCTCTTCTCAGAGATAAGCCATCACCATTCCAACAAGCTTGTTTCCGCTGCATTTTACAGTTTCAACTTATTTCGTTATTGAATAGAAAACCAGTTTTATTGTATATCTGTTATTTTGTGTTAAGAACCTATTAATAATCTGTATTCATTTTTTTCTTCTCATAAAATCCATATCAATGGTATCAGAGCGGTCTGCTCCTTGTCGTATTAATGCATGTCCCTAATGAGGTCAGAGTACAAAGAGTTGGGTCTTGAGATTGTTTCTCTTGAGGACATAAGCTCTCGCATGCCTAAGCGACCTCCCATGGTAGGAGAAAATAAATATGATGGGACATGAGGTCCTTTAAAAATGTTGATTGAGGAATCCCTCACACAACAGAGGAACGATATGATGGATAGTTTCACGCAAATCCTTCGACGGCTACCAACAGGTGATGCATCTTATTCGAATGGAGGTGCCGCCCCCTTCAAGGTACAAATAAATTTTGATATTCCTATATTTGAAGGTTAGATAGATGCAGATGTTGTAGACAGGTGGTTGAATCTACTAGAAGGGTATTTTTCTGTCCATAACTTTTCGAATAGAGAAAAGATTACTTTGTGCTCCTCAAAGCCATTCCCCATGTCAAAGATTGGTGGGAAAGTTTTTGTGAGAAAAAGGAAATAGAGGAAACCTCATTATTTTCAGTCACGACCACCTGGGAATCCTTCAGGGATGCTATTAAGGAACAATACTACCCTTTCGGAAGTTATGACAACCTGTATACCAAATGGACCACACTGCGGCAAGAAAGAGACCAAGCAGTGCCAGATTTCAGAAATATCTTCCATACCTTGCGCACCAATTTGGGTATCAAAGATTAAGAGAGACATATGGTGCTTAAGTATCGCGGTGCTCTGCATAGATACATCTAGACTGAAATGGAATTTCTGGACATCTCATCCTTGGGCACGGCCTACCGATATGCCATCAAAATCGAGCAGAAGCTAAAACAAAAGACGCGACAATTTGGGCCTGGGAACCCCTTACAACAAAAGCCAGGAAAGGGTGGCCCCAACCCACCAAACAAAGGATAGATAAAATATGGATAGTATCAGGACAACCAGTCCAAGCCACAAGAAAAGAAGGACACTGGAAAGACAAAGAAAGATACCGGGAAGTGGTGTGACTTCCATAAGATCCCTTGGCATAACACTGCTAACTGCCGATAAAAGCAGTCGCTGGTGGCCGAAGTGAAAGCCTCTGAATCAGATGCGGATTCTGACTCTGAGCTAGAACCAGAAAGGGGAAGATGGATCATTGATGCGGAACCCAATGCCACCATTTCTACTACCAAGCTCCAGCTGTTACACATTATTTTCGTCATCCCTATGACCATTAATGATGTAAACCTATCTGTTGCCTTCAGAGGGGTCAGTGGCCTGAGTTCCTGAAGAGAGAAGGGAGAAGAACTTTTCCCGAGAAAAGAAGTTGCATTTTCCCTTGTAAAAACCCTGTTAAAAAGGAAGTTCGCAGGTTGCTATATAGGCAGGGTGAGAGAATGCCTTATTCTCGCAGGTTGCACCATAGCTAGGGTGTGAGATGTTTGCAGGTTGCTCTATAGGCAGGGTGCGAGAATGCTTACACGTGGGAAAAACGAGCGTTTTATCAAATCTTCTAGAAGGAGAAACTTCCATGGTGAGGTGGCAT
>ML795015.1:605725-653838 GCA_009831015.1 Picea engelmannii | reverse complement strand
TGCTCAAGCAAGGAGGACACATAGTTCTGTGAAGCTGTCCCCGACTTCAACCCCTTGTATCCTCGCAAGTCACCCTTTTTGGTTGAAGGGATAAGAGTTAGGGTAGTCACATAGTCTAGGCTTCCATTCTCTCCACTTTAAATTTTTCTATAAAGTGTAAATATTTTTTGTGTTTTTTCCCACACCTTGTAAAGTGATTGGCTAAGCCATCCATTCAATATCATGAAGGCTAGGTTTAGATTTAATTTTATTCATTTCTTTTATTTTACCCACCTTGGCCAAAACCGGTAGGCTTGTCCTCCATCTTGTGCCACTGTTGTGAGGTTGTTATTTAATTTTCAAGTCACTTAAATTTTTTTTTTTTCCCACACCTTGAAAAGAGATTGGCCTAGCCATCCATGCACTATCATGAAGGCTATTCTAAATTTTATTTTTTTGCAAAGTAATCAAACTTGTGCCCCACCTTTTCCCCGTATTCCCTACCCTTGCCACTTTTTGGATCTTGGGTAACTAAGAAAGGTAAAATGATTGAGAGGATAGATTAAGTAGGCACCCAATTGTTATTGCTTCTACCACCAAAAAGGGTGACTTGGGAGTCTACAAGGGGTTGAATTTGGGGACGTCTTCACGGCACTACGTGTCCTCCTTGCTTGAGCGCCCAAACATTCCGGATTTGACTTGTGGAGCTAGGGAAGAACCTTGTTTGTTTTTCTTCTTGAGCACTCGACACTTCTTTTTGGTTGAAGGGATAAGAGTTAGGGGTAGTCACATAGTCTAGGCTTGCATATTTCACACTTAATTTCCCCTTTAATTCAAGAGAGACTTAAAACTTGCTAAAATAAACCTACACACTCTTTCACATTATTTACTTTTCAAGCAAGGTACTTTTTCAAGAACTTTACTTTCAAGCAGTTTTCTTTCATGTGAATACTTGTTTCAAAACATTCTTTATTTCTAGCATTCTTCATTTATTTGAGCATAATTGGTCCAAGTGTAAAGTAATTTCTCATATTTATTGTGGATATATCATAACATTGTTTCATTCTTGTATAATTGTATTTTTGTTGTAAATCTCATTAACTCAATTTGGGCTAATCTTTAGGCACTGGTCTAATTGTTGATTTTCAAATAAAGGTTTGCCTATCAAAGAATTGCATCATTGCATTTGATGCTTTTCATTGGGTTGGGTTTCTTTAATTAATAACTCAATTAACTCAATTAACTCCTAGAACCTTAACAACAATACTTCACATAGTTTAATAGGGTCTACCCCCCTTGGCTTCCCTAGGAGTGAGCCTAGATGGAAGAGGTCTAGATCGAGGTGACAATGGGTCTAGACTTAGGTTTGTGCCTCCAAGTACACACCAAGTGGGTTGGAGACTTCTCCGCGTTAGTAGGTGTGTATAAGGATGAAAATAAGCCCATAGAGATCTTTCTTCAATCTGTAAACTTTATCTTCATGTCCTTTAATCACATATCCCGGTGGCTACTCCACATATACTTCTTCTTCCAAAATACCATTCAAGAATGATGAATTCACATCCATTTGATAAAATTTCCACCCGTTTTTTGATGTTATGGCTAAGACAACTCTAATTGTATCTAACCTTGCGACTGGTGCAAAGGTCTCATTGTAATCTACTCCGAGTTGTTGCGAAAAACCTTTTTCTACCAATATGGCCTTGTTCTTTTCAACTTCTCATTTCTCATTAAACTTGGTTTTGTAAACCCATTTTACACCTTTTTACCACCTATTTCGACTAGGGGTCAACGCCATGTACCATGAAGCTATGTACATGATGGTGATAATTACTTTGAAGACTTTGGCTCAGTAGGACAATTTTTCCCCTAGCACGTCCTTCTATGTAATCGTAATTTATTCTCCCCTGCGTGAGATAATAATGTAATAGGTCAACATGAGACATATTTTAGGTTATTTTCCTAGGACTTTATAATTAGGGAAGTCCTTTCATCGAGTGTTTTTTTTCCTTGGATAATTAATCTGGCCTAACAAGCCATTTTAATTATCCCTGAGTTTTTTACTCACAATAATCCTCCAAAGTGGTTAAAGGCGTTCCAATGATCGATCCCAAGGGGTGAATAGGGTATAGGAATGCTTTAAATTAACATGCTATACATCTTCCAGAGTCTTGTGGAATTCTGTTAAATTTTGATAGTTTTTTTTTTAATTTATTAAAATTATCCATTTAATGGAAATTTTAATTATTTTTTATGTAAAATGTAACAATTTGGTCATTGGGGATTTTGTATAGGGGTGTGAGTACTCAAAACAAATGGTAGAAAATCCCCTATACGCTTGGACCAATTTTTAGCTCAATTGGACAAGTTTTGCTAGGCCTTTGTCCATGAGGAGTCCAAGTCAATCTAGAGTCAACATTTAATTGCTTTTAATTAGCTAAGGTAAAATAGCCAAATATTGTAAAAATGGATTAAATACTTGAGAGAGAGTGGGAAAGGTTTCCTAACCTTTTTCCTAAGTTGGAAAAGAAATTTTCCACTTAAATAAACCCCCCCATGCTTAGCCACAACTTAAAGTGATTGACTCCCTAGAGAAAGTGCACCCCCCTTAATCATCTACTTGGGAAAAATAAAAAATTGATTCAAAAGGGAGGCTAGAAACCTAAGTGTACCCCCATTGGAGTCTAACCTTATGGTTGAAATGAGTAAAAAGTGATTTCCCCCCTTCCCCTCTCAACCCTCAAACCCTAACCTCTACCAAAACCCTAAAACTAAGCCCCCCTTGACTTGGTCAATTCTTCTTGATGTGTGACACTTGGAGCTCATCTAAGGGAACAATTTATTCTCTCCCAAGTATAAAATAATTCCTACCCCTCCTCATTTTCAGATCTATTTTTAGAGCAATTTTATGCTTCCCAAATCTCTCCCACTCCTCTCTCTCTTTTTCTCATTTCTTCTTGTAAATATTGCTACAAGTATTTGCAACAACATTTTGCCATTAATAAAAGGAATCTTTGGAGGTTATCTCATGGTGATTTGGGAGTCTTCTTGATGCTCTTCATGGTCTTTGTGTGAGGTGACATTGCTTCCTTATTTTCTTGTGCATTTCTTGCTTCTGTAATCTAATCTAGGAGATCCAGGCAAAGTATTTTTCTTGGAGAAATTTATGGTAGTATTACTATAGGTTTTGTGAGTTAGTTTATTTGAAATTGGAAATAATTTTGCAATTTCCATAGATCTACTCACCTCCTTGTTTTTTTTGTAGCAAGATCTCACATATTTGCAGGTCACATAGGGTTGGAAGGAGCAAATTTCAGATTTGGAAATTCGCTTGTTCAACCAGGGGTTTCCTCCAATACATTTATGATATTATTTTTGTCATTTCCATTCATTTCTAAGGAAATTTATGTTCTGATTTAGTTCATAAATATTCATATACATGTTCAGACTTTTGTATGTAAATTTCTGTTTTGTACACTAACATAAATTTATGAGTTTTTAAGTGTTTTTGTAGGATTTCCAACAAGCATTTGCTTGTTATTTTTTGCATATTCTCGCCAGAACAAGGGGAGGTGCTACCCGTTTTGGGCCTCAAAACACCCCAAGAAAGACTCCTAATATTGGAGATCAAAGCCTCTTTCTCTATCTATCTCTTCCAAGCATTGTAAGCATCCCAAGAGAGTCTCTTGGGCTTGTAGTCTTCTCTTAAAATTAATTTTCTGTTTTGTAAATTAGTTTAAGTGCCTACACCTTGAAAAGTGATTTGGCTATGCCAATCCATGCAAAATTGTAAGGCTAGATCAGTTTAATTTTTTTGTTTTGTATTTGCTTGTTTTACCCACTTGTCCTTAAGGCAAGGTTGTGTGGCTAGCCTAGTTGTGTATTTTATTTCAAGTTCATGATTTATTTTTTACACCCACCTTGGCACAAAATCAATGGGCTTGTCGTACTCCTTGTGCCATTGTTGTGAGCTAGCAAAATATATTAATTTACATTCTTTTGGTCCACCTTTGTCCTTAAGGAAAAATTGTGAGGCTAGGCTTTTTGTTATTTTCATTTCAAGCTATTGTACTTTACTTTAATATTTTGCCTACACCTTGCAAAGTGATTTGGCCATGCCAATCCATGCAATATCGTAAGGCTAGTATAACTTGTTAAGTTTGGAAAGTAATCATATATAGTCTAATTAGGCATCCAACTAATATCACTTCAAACATAAAAAAGGGTGACTTGGGAGGCTACAGGGGGTGGAAGTCGGGGACGGCTTTACGACACTAAGTATCCTCCCTGCTTGAGCGCCCAAGCATTCCAGATTGACCCGTGGAGCTAGGGAATGAACTTACTTATCCTTTTTCTTGAGCACCCAACAATTATTTTGGTTGAAGGGGTAAGATTTAGGGGTAGACACATAGTCTAGGCTTGTATCTATCACATCTAAACCCCCCTAACTAAAGAGAGATTTAAAATCCAATAAAATTAACCTACAACACTTTCACAATATAAGCTCTTTCAATTTTAGTTATCTTTCACTTTAGTTGTGCAAATTTTACATTCAAGGTAATTTAATTACCACGTGTTTTACTTTCCAATCATTTCCATTTTCAAAGTAACTTTACCTTTCAAGTTGTGCGATTTTCTATCAAAGTTGTTTACTTCTAAAGTTGCACGATATCTCTTTCGAGCACTTTACTTTTCAAGTTATCTCAAGTTATCTATCTGATTTGTGAATATTTCATGTATTAATGTTTTATTGTTAATTGGGTTTAAGTATTCTTTATTGTTTGGGTATAGTTGTGTAATTGTTTAAGTTTCTTATCTCATTATATATTTATTTCAATATTGTATTTCAATTTGTAGATAACCTTCATAAATTGGTGTAAAGTAAATTCTTTTGTTCATTGGTATTATTTATATTTTGTTTTATTGTACTTGTTCTATCATTCATTAACTCCATTTATCTGTAGGCACTAGTCTTATTGTAAACTTGTAAGTAAAAGGGGTGTTCTTGTCATTGAAAGGTTGCATTGCATTGACTGCTTGTCATTTGGGTTGGGTCCCCCTAACTTAACAACTAAAATTGACTCCTAGATAACTTAATCAACTTAACATAGTTAAGTAGGGTCTACCCCCCTTGGATTCCCTAGGAGTGAGCCTAGACGGAAGAAGTCCAAATCAAGGTGAAAGTGGGTTTGGACTTAGGCTTGTGCCTCCAAGGACACATCAAGTGGGTTGGAGACTTCTCCATGCTTGTAGGTATGTATAAGGATGACAACATCTTTGGTGCCGTTGTCGGGCATAAGTCTCTTATCCTTGGTTAATCGACATACTCTAATAATTCTTTAAAAACTAAGTAATAAAACTTTCCCCTAAAATTTGTTTACTTGAGTTGTGTTATTCGACATTTCTTACTCTCCAAGTGGTGACTCCATTTGATAATTCTTTGAGGTATACTACTAGGAGCAATCCGCAAGGGTTGGTTTGTTCCTTTCCCGAACCTGAAAAGGTTTATAGGAAAAGGATAAACATAATTTCTCCTCGTAGGCTACTTGAAAGTTTGGGAGAAGAATCAATCTCTGATATACATCTCTTGTTTTCACATAATAATCCTAAAACAACCAATCAAAATTCAATTATGGGTGACCTTTTTAGGCCATGTCATTTTTTTAATATTCAAGGTTATCCACATGATATTCCCGACAAAGCTATTGAGAAGTTTCCTTCTTTTCAGGGAAATAATGTTGTTAGTGCCAGATCTCACATCTTGATTTTCAAATTGTGTGTCAACAAGTGGTGTAATGGTCACAACCATGAGGATGTAAAAATGACCCTTTTTGTGTATTCTTTAGAGGGGGATGCTAGTGAGTGGTTTTCAGAACAATATCCTATCAAGTTTAGCACCTTGGCCGAAATTAAAAAATCCTTTAGAGAAATATGGGGTGATCAGAAAAAGGTTCGCCATTTGTTAGCTGCCCTTAGCACAAGTCAGAAAAGGGAAAACGAAACAATGGAAGAGTTCAAAAAAAAGTTTAATGATTTGGTTAAGAGTCTCCCTCAAACTATCAAGCCTCCTGATGCATCTATTTTAATTCATTATATCGAAGCCTTTGAGGGAGAAATCAAATATCAGTTAAGGGATAAAGAACCAACAACTCTAAGGGATGCACAAAATTTTGCTATCAGGATAGATACGAACATGCAAGATGCTAGGAGGTCAAATATTCCTGGTTTTTCAAGGGGAAATTCTTACAAAAATATTGAGGATGGGAAGAAGAAAGTAGAGGTTCAAGAGTCTTCTAATGATGAAATTAAGGAGATCGCTCAATTGATCAAGAAAATGGAAATAAACCATGCTACTCAAATGAATGCCTTGCAAAATAGGTTAATAACCATGGAGAGGGCTCAATCTATTAGACCCCATCATAAGAAAAATGATAAATGGCCAAAGAGACCCCCTCCCCAAGATCAAAGGCCACCAAATCCTTTTGAGTCCACCAACTTGGTTGATCATCAAGCCATTCCTTATTGTAGGCCACATGGGGAATTTCATGAGGAATTGACTTGCCCAATTTTCCTTGAAGGTTGTGACGAAGAAGATTATTCTAACTCAGAAAATGAACAAGTTAATATGTGTGGTAGAAAATACAACGTTGGCATGCATGATTGGATGGAATTAAATGAACAATGTAGGAATGAAAATTGCATGAAAAATGTGGTGGATAAGGCAACAAAAAAGTTTGGTCCTAAGCCTACTCCCCAACAAGTGTCAGAAATGGTTAAATATGGAGGCATTACTTACCAAAGGAATGGAAAAAAGAATCAAGATAGGCCTCAAGAAAATATTCCTAAGGTAGCTCCTCCCCCTCCAAAATCAATTGTTCATACAAATTCAAAATTAAATATTGATTTAAGAGGATGGATCAATAATGAGAAAATGTTGGTTCCTGTAGCATAAATTATGAAGATCCCATCTCAAAGGGAAAAATTACTCAAAGCCATAAAACATCCTCCTTAGAATAGTGTTTACAAGCCACCAACAATAGCTTACCAGGATGCACCTATAATTTTATAGGATTGGGATAGGGGAAACGAAAAGAATCAATCTTTTTTTCTTTATTTACTTGTGAACAATCATCTCCTTCATAATTGCATGATTGATTCAAGGGAAAAATTAAATGTTATGACCAAGAAGGTAATGGAACAATTGAATTTGAGGATCTCAAGGCCTTACCATAACATTTGTGCCATGGATAGTAAAATGATTAAGGTGCATGGTTTGATTAAAAGTTTACAAGTGCATTTGGCTACCTTCCTAGACATCATGATAGAAATGGATTTAGTAGTGATAGATGTGCCTAATGCTTGGAGTATGTTGCTATCAAGAAAAAAAATTGCAGATTTGGGGGGTAATCTACAAATGGACCTAACTTATGCCACCATCCCCACTCTAGATGGGACTACTTTCAAACTAAATAGAGAATTGGAAAGAAGATATCATGTAGAAGACCAAAGGAATCCCCAAAATTAATTAAGGTATATAGAAGATGACCTTGGAAATTATTCCATCTTGTCTAACTCTTTAGGGCCTATAGAAGAAGAATTTAAAGAGGAAAGAGTTAATGAGAGTTGGTACATGCATTTTGATGATGCTTTTTCTAGAGTTTGGAAGGGTGCTGGAATAGTCATTGAATCTCCATTTGATCAGGAATTTAAGTTTGCATATAGGTTGGAATTTGATGCTACCAATAATGTGGCTGAGTATGAAGCTTTGTTGTTTGGTTTAGATATTTGCAAGGACATGTGTTTCAAGTGTTTGAACATAAAGGGAGATTCAGATCTAGTCGTAAAACAACTTAAATCTTATTGCAATTACTAGGGAGCATAATTTTAAGGCAGATGAACTAACTATAGCTACTTCCACTCTTCATATTTCCCATGATTTGATCAAGGAGAACATTTTAGTAGAAGTTGTATTTAGGCCTTCAGTTCCAGATAATATGGATCATTGGAAAATATTTGGTGATGATAAGCAAGTCATTAGATTCTTGAATCACATGCAATAATTTTTTGAATTCCATGTCAATGAAAAAGAGGAGGGATGTAATTATACAGAGAATGATAATAATGCTAATCTAGTTCCTAGACACCTTATTGCACAAGAAAAAATATTTGATAGGCAAGATGGTCACAAACCAAAGGAAGAACCATGTATAAAACTAGTTGATCACTTTGAAGTCAACATTGGAACTGATAAAGAGCCTAGAATGGTGAAGGTTGGAAAAAGAACACCTATAGAGGAAATACAATAAATTATTAAGTTGTTAAGAGAATATATGGATGTTTTGGATTTCACCTATGATGAAATTAAAGTCTATAGGGAAGATTTAATTCAACATGTCATTCCTTTGAAGGAAGAGTCTAAGCCCTTTAGACAAAAGTTGGGACAAATTAACCCCAAGTTAGCTCCTTTGGTCCAAAAGGACTTACATAAAATGTTAGCAGCTGGAACAATAGCCCAAACTAGACATTATTCATAGTGTTCAAATTTGGTGGTAGCTATAAAGAAGAATGGTCAAATTAGGATATGTATAGATTTCAGAAACTTGAACATTGCATGTACAAAAGATAACTATCCCCTCCCCAAGATGGAAACATTGCTACAAAGGGTAACAGGTTCATGAATGATTTCAATGCTTGATGGGTTTTTAGGTTATAATCAGATCAAGGTCAAGGAAGAGGATAGGCATAAAACTACATTCACTACTCCATGGGGTACCTTTGAATATTTAAGAATTCCTTTTGGATTATCTAATATTGGAACTACTTTTCAAAGAGCTATGGATTATGCCTTTAGGGGATTAATTGGAAAGATCATTGAAATCTATCAGGATGACTTAACAATGTTTTCAAAGGATGGGAAAAGTCATATTGGTCATTTGAAACAGGTTTTTGAAAGATGTAGGGAGTTTGGAATTTCTTTAAATCCGGCTAAGTCAATTTTTTGGGTAACAGAAGGGAAAATTTTGGGCCACATAATTTCCAAAGATGAGGTCAAGTTAGATCCAGAAAGGGTTGACGCAATTGAAAAGGTCCCTTTGCCTATATCTAAGAAAGCTCTCCAATCCTTCCTAGGCCAAACAAATTTTGTTCATAGGTTCATTCTGAATTATGAAGAGACAGTCAAGCCAATCTATAAGTTTGTCAAGAAAGATGTTAAATTTGAATGGAATGATGAAAGCAAGAAATCATTCAAGGAAATTAAAACTGTCATATCTGAAGCTCCTGTCCTCATAAGTCCAGATTATTCCAAGGACTTTCAAATTTTCTCCGTTGCCTCTGAAGATACATTGCTGGTGTATTGCTTCAGAAAAATGACCAAGGCCATGATAAACCCATTTCTTATATGAGTAGGGCCTTACAAAATGTAGAGTTAAAGTACCCCATGTTTGAAAAATAGGCCTATACTTTGGTGAAGTCCCTAAAACATTTCAGAGCATTCATTGGATATTCCAAAGTAATTGGGTATGTGCCTAATTCAATAGTTAAATATGTATTATGTCAGTGAGAAGGATTAGCTACAAGGGGAAGATGGATTGCTAAAATCCAAGATATGACTTGGAAATCAAACTCACGAAATTAATCAAGGGGAAAGGTTTATCCAAACTGTTGACTGAAGGGAATGAAAGGGCCTTGGGTATGATTTTTCAAAATAATAATCAAGAGTTTTCCCCAAACATGTTGAAGCTTGAACAGTTTGAGTGGTATGCAGATACAATTTTATATCTTAAGAATCTCACATGTCCAAGCCATCTCATGGGTCATAAGAAAATGGATTTAAGGTTAAAATCATCCAAGTATGTCCTCACTAGAGATGGGTTAGGTTGGAGGAATCCGGATGGAATAGTCTTTAGATGTGTTGATGAAGTTGAAGCCAAGAAACTAGTGGACGAATTCCATGCTGGATTTTGTGGTGGTCATTATGCAGCTAAAACAACTCATAAAATCCTTAGAGTAGGATATTATTGGCCCACCATATTTTCATATGTCCATCAATTTGTGATAAAATGTGAGCCTTGTCATATTTTCACCAGAAAACAAAAATTAGCAGCCCTCCCTTTACAACCAGTAGTAGTTGAAGCACCTTTTCAGCAGTGGGGTTTAGACTTCATAGAAAAATTCAAGGATAATTCAAGTAATGGTTATTCATGGGTCATAATAGATACATATTACTTCACTAAGTGGGTTGACGCCATCCCTACCAAATCAACAACTGAAAAGGTTGTCATGGATTTCCTTGAAGACAAGATAATAACTAGATTTGGTGTGCCTTCAAAGATAGTGACAGATAATGCTAAAGCCTTTTGCTCTGCAGAGATATATTCTTTTTGTTTCAAATATGGAATCATTTTGTCACATGCATTGGATTATTATCCCTAAGGGAATGGTCAAGTCGAGTCAAGTAATAAATATCTAATGACCATAGTCAAGAAAATTGTTGGGGAAAAAAAAAGGTCATGGGATAGTAAAATCAAATATTCATTATGGGAAGATAGAATAACTAAGAAGGCAACCACAAGAAAAAGTCATTTTGAATTGGTCTATGGTTTGGATGTTAGATTTCTAGTACATCTGAAGCTTCCAGCATATGGTTTACTTCAGGATTTTTCCACAGAAAAAGATGCAGTTCAAAATAGGATTAATCAGATGATTGAGTTAGATGAAAACATAAGAAGGGATTATGATTAGAGTTGCATAAATAAGGAAAAGATTAAAAGGGAATTTGATAACTCAGAAAGGCAAAGGGATTTTATAGTTGGGGATACAATATTGTTATGGGATAAAGACAAAGAGAAACCAGGAAAACATGGTAAGTTTGACAGCTTATGGTTGGGTCCATATGTGATCCATGAAGTAGTAGGTCCTAATTCTTTCCACCTCAGCCATTTGGATGGTGAGCCCATAAATATTCCAAGGAATGGGAAACAACTCAAACTATTTTTTAGATGATGGGAAACTGGGTGTCCAAAAGGGCACCCTTTGTAACATATCTCTAACCCTTTTCCTTTGATTCTTTCAGTTTTGTCATTATTTCATTTATGTATATAGTTCAAATTGTATAAGCATTTCATTTATGTTATTTTTTTCAATATAATTTCATTTATTTAATTATTGCTTTCACACATGTATTTATGTTGGATATTGGTGAGCACTTTGTTTTGTAGATTATGAAGTTCTCGTATGCTCTCCTTCCAAAGAAAGATTGAAAAGGTGTCCCCATGTGGAGCCATATGTTGACCACCTATTTCGACTAGGGGTCAATTCCATGTACCATGAAGCTATTTACTTGATGGTGCTAATTACTTTGAAGAATTTGGCTTAGCAGGGCAATTTTCCCCCCCAACACGTCCTTCTATGTAATCATAATTTCTGCTCCCTTGCATGGGATAATAATGTAATAGGTAAGCATGATTCATATTTTAGGTTAGTTTCCTAGGAATTTATCATTAGGGAATGTTTTAAATTACCATTCTAGACATCTTCTAGAGTATTGTGGAATTCCATTAAGTTTTGATAGTTTTTTTTGTTTAATTTATTAAAATTCTCCATTTAATGGGAATTTTAATTATTTTTGATGTAAAATGTAAAAAATTGGTCCTTGGGGATTTTGTATAGGGGTGTGAGTACTAAAAAAAAATGGCAAGAAACCCTCGACACCCTTGGACCAAGTTTCAACTCAATTGGACAAGTTTTGCTAGGTCTTTGTCCATGAGGAGTCCAAGTCAGTCTAGAGTCAACATTTAATTGCTTTTAATTGGCTAAGGTAAAATAGGTCCAAATATTGTAAAAAGGGATTAAAGAATTGAGAGAGAGTCTAAAATGTTTTCTAACTTTTTTCTAAGTTGGAAAAACAATTTTCCACTTAAAGAAACCCCCCTCATGCTTAGCCACAACTTAAAGTGATCGACTCCCTAGAGAAAGTGCACACCCCTTGCTCATCTACTTGGTCAAAAGAAAAAATTAAAACAAAAGGGAGGCTAAAACCCTAATTGTTCCCCCCTTGGAGTCTAACTTTATGGTTGAAGTGAGTAAAAAGTGATTTCCCCCCTTCCCCTTCCCCTCTCAACCCTCAAACCCTAACCTCTACCAAAACCCTAAAAGTGCGCTCCCTTGACTTGGTCATTTTCTCTTGATGTGTGACACTTGGAGCTCATCTAAGGGAAGACTTTATTCTTTCCAAAGTATAAAAGAATTCCTACCCCTTCTCATTTTCAGATCTATTTTTAGAGAAATTTTATGCTTCCCAAATCTCTCCCACTCCTCTCTCTCTTTTTCTCATTTCTTCTTGTAAATCTTGCTGCAAGTATTTGCAACAACATTTTTCCATTAATAAAAGGAAGATTTGGAGGTTATATCATGGTGCATTGGGAATCTTCTTGATGCTATTTATGGTCTTTGTGTGAGGTGACATTGCTGCCTTAGTTTCTTGTGCATTTCTTGCTTCTATAATCTAATCTAGGAGATCCAGGCAAAGTATTTTTCTTGGAAAAATTTATGGTAGTATTACTAAAGGTTTTGTGAGTTAGTTTATTTGAAATTGGAAAGTATTTTGCAATTTCCATTGATCTACGCACCTCCTTGTTGTTTTTGTAGCAATATATCACATATTTGCAGGTCACATAGGGTTTGAAGGAGCAAATTTCAGATCTGGAAATTTGCTTGTTCAACCAAGGGCTTCCTCCAAGCATATTTATGTTCTGATTTAGTTCATAAATCTTCATATACATGTTCATATTTTTGTATGTAAATTTCTGTTTTGTACACTAACAGAAATTTATGAGTTTTTAAGTGTTTTTGCATCATTTCTAGCAAGCATTTGCTTGCTATTTTTTGCATATTCTTGCCAGAACAAGGGGAGGTGCTGCCCATTTTGGGCCTCAAAACACCCCAAGAAAGCCTCCTAAGCTTGGATATCAAACCCTCTTTCTCTATATATCTCTTCCAAGCATTGTAAGCAGCCAAAGAGAGTCTCTTGGTCTTGCATTCTTCTCTTAAAATTTATTTTCTGTTTTGTAAATTAGTTTAAGTGCCTATACCTTGAAAAGTGATTTGGATATGTCAATTCATGCAAAATCGTAAGGCTAGATCAATTTAATTTTCTGTTTTGTATATGCTTATTTTGCCCACTTGTCCCTAAGGCAAGGTTGTGTGGCTAGCCTAGTTGTGTATTTTATTTCAAGTTCATGCTTTATTTTTTACACCCACCTTGGCACAAAATTGATAGGCTTGCCCTCCTCCTTGTGCCATTGTTTTGAGGTAGCAAAATCTCTTAATTTACATTCTTTTGGCCCACCTATGTCCTTAATGCAAATTTGTGAGGCTAGGATTTTTGTTATTTTCATTTCAAGCTATTGTACTTTAATTTAATCGTTTGCCTACACCTTTCAAAGTGATTTGGCCATGCCAATCCATGCAATACCGTAAGGCTAGTATAACTTGTTAAGTTTGGAAAGTAATCATATCTAGTCTAATTAGGCACCCAACCGATATCACTTCAAACATAGAAAAATGTGACTTGGGAGGCTACATGGGGTGGAAGTCGGGGACGACTTTAGGGCACTAAGTGTCCTCCCTGCTTGAGTGCCCAAGCATTCCGGATTGACCCGTGGAGCTAGGGAAGGACCTTGCTTGTCCTTGTTCTTGAACACTCATCAATTCTTTTGGTTGAAGGGGTAAGAGTTAGGGGTAGAGACACAGTCTAGAATTGTATCTATCACATATAAATCCCCCTAACTAAAGAGAGACTTAAAATATTTTAAAAAATTAACCTACAACACTTTCACAACATTAGCACTTTCAATTTCAGTTATCTTTCATTTTAGTTGTACAAATTTTACATTCAAGGTCTTTTACTTACCATATGTTTTACTTTCCAAGCATTTCCATTTTCAAAGAAACTTTACCTTTCAAGTTGTGTGATTTTCTATCAAAGTTGTTTACTTCTAAAGTTGCGCAATCTCTCTTTCGAGCACTTTACTTTTCGAGTTATCTCAAGTTATCTATCCAATTTGTGAATATGTCATGTATTAATGTTTCATTGTTAATTGGGTTTAAGTATTGTTTTTTCTTTGGGTATAGTTTTGTAATTGTTTAAGTTTCTTATCTCATTGTATATCTATTTCAATATTGTATTTCAATTTGTAGATAACCTTCATAAATTGGTGTAAAGTAAATTCTTTTGTTCATTGGTATTATTTATCTTTTGTTTAATTGTACTTGTTCTATCATTCATTAACTCCATTTATCTGTAGGCACTAGTCTTATTGTAAACTTGTAAGTAAAAGGGGTGTGCTTGTCATTGAAAGGTTGCATTGCATTGACTACTTGTCATTTGGGTTGGGTCCCCCTAACTTAAAAAACTAAAATTAACTCCTAGATCACTTAATCAACTTAACATAGTTAAGTAGGGTCTACTCCACTTGGCTTCCCTAGGAGTGAGCCTAGACAGAAGAAGTCCAAATCGAGGTGACAATGGGTTTGGAATTAGGATTTTTCCTCCAAGGACACACCAAGTGGGTTGGAGACTTCTCCACGCTTGTAGGTGTGTATAAGGATGACAACAACACCAATGCAATCTTTATCTTCTGGTAATTCTACTAGGTCCCATGTATCATTCTTCTCTATGGAATCAATTTCTCTGTCCATTTCTTGGACCCAATTTTATTCTTTAATAACTTATTCAAAACATGTGGGTTGAAAAGCAAACAATGCAAAATTTGAATGCACATCTAGATCTTCATATATTTCTCTTAAACTTCTAGTCTTTCTAGACCTTATGGAGGAATTTGTAGAATCAGATACACTACTTGACTGAGAAGTAGGAGTAGACTGGGCTATTGGGATAGATGAATCACCTTAAACAAAATTTCTTGAAGTTCTTGTTGGAGTATATCTGATTGGTGATTGAGTTTATGAACCTTGTTTTCCACCTTGTGCAATATTCTCCTCTGCTTCATCTTCTGCTTGAGGTATAACTGCTCCAACATATATAGTCTTATCTATGCTTCCATTCCAGGCTTCATATTCTTTGAATTAAACATCCCTACTGATTATCACCTTCTTTGTCATTGGATTATACAATTTATATTCCTTGGAATAATCATTGTATCCAAGAAAGATGCATTTTTCAATTCTATCATCTAACTTCCTCCCGAACTCTTTAGGCACATGAGCATATGCCACACAACCAAATACTCTAAATTGTGCTACATTACAACTCATACTTGTCCATGCTTCATGTGGAACTTTGTTCTTCACACTTTTAGTAGGAGATCTGTTCAAAACATAAATATAACAATCTATTGCTTCTCCCCCAAAATCATTTGACAATTGTTTTTCTTTCAGCATGCTTCTAGCCATATTCATAATGGTTCTGTTTTTCCTTTCAACTACATCATTTTGCTGAGGTGTATACCTTGGTGTAAACTATCTTTTGATCCCATGATACTTGCAGAAATAATGAAAAACACGTGAATCATATTCACCTCCTCTATTTGATTTTAACACTTTAATCTGATGACCACTTTGGTTCTCCACCAATGCCTTGAATTCTTTGAAATTTTCAGAAGTTTCTAATTTATTTTCTAGAAAGTACACCCAAGTCTTTCTGCTATAATCATCTATGAAGGTTAGGAAGTAATGACTTCCTCCTAGTGAATGGGTCTGCATTGGACCAAGTTATAGAGCAAGTTGTAGGTTGATTAAAGCCCGACCCAACCATGAAACAAGTGCTACAACTTGGGAACCCTACATCCAATGTCACCTCGATGTAGGTCCTGCAATTCAAGGGTGACTAGGTCACTCTAGGGAGGCGATTCTAATGACCCTAGGGGGATTGAGATGGAGATGGAGGGAAGTGGAAATGAATCCCCTAGAGGTCAAGTCTAAATAGAATGAAATGTAGGGAGATATGCCTTACAAGTCAAGTAATGTCTGCCCCAAAGGTATAACACTTCTCCGGATGATTGTACTTGCCCAAGACACAAGAAAAGACACTTTGCAATAGTATATGTTAGTTGGATCAACAAGTTAAGATTTTTTCCCCTAATTTGAAGAAATATATAATAGTATATATCAAATAGAAAAATTACTATAAATTGCTGAATAAGTGCTAGAGATAAAGTAGAAAATGCAAGAGAACAACTAGCAAATGACTAGCTAAACTCAAGATGAAAAAATAATACTCTTAGCATAAAAGTTAAGGCTGTTGTAAACACTTGTCTGCATCAAATTATATCATCCTTATGGATATAAAATTCAATGTATTACATCAGGAAAATAAACCACTGAAATCTCCTCAAAATTTTCAAAAACGTGTGCTAGGACAAGTAGAATAAGTGTGCAAACTTTGAGCAAAAACCAATGGTTGATAAGAGAGTTATTAAAGAAAGTAAGTTAGGGTTTCTGCAGCCCTAATGGCTGAATATGCAATTTTTTAGCAACAACAATAAGTACCCCCTAGATTGGGATGCCCTAGTGGTTATGAGGTGCCTAAGGCACAAGGAAAACAATCCACTTTGCAAGAAGTAAAAATGACCTAAATTCACGTTTCCCAATGCAATAATTTATTTCTCCAATGAAACAAATTAATGACTAGTGCCTTTACTATTGGGTTAATGGAGTCACAAGGAGCTTATAAATGCCACTACCTTGGGGGTGTAAGCTCTTTTACTTCCCAAGGAATTTTTCTCTAAGCTAGGGTTTAAGCTAAGAGGGTGTATGCCCTTATACTTCTCTTAGCAAACCCTTGTTAAAGCAATAAGATGAAGCATAAAGTGATGAAAAATAAAGTGGGGGTGTATGCCCTTATACTTCCCACCTAGTTCCTAGCGCAATAACCTTGACTTGAAACAAATAATAGCAAGAAAGTACAAACCATACCAATTCAAGGAAAAATGCCAAGATAATCCACCACAATAGCAATAGAATAGACTTCCAAGGCTAGCGCATCACTTCTTCCATCAACCATTCACAAGTATATCCATAAAAAAGTTCACAAGATATAAAAGAGCCAAGGGGTCCGAAAATTTCAGACCAAGCCTCTCACAAGTGGGAGAGTTATGAATCAAAATGAGATCTTATGATCTCTATTTATACAAAATTTAGCTAACATAGCTTGTCCACAAAATAAGGAGTAAAACACAAGATTAGGGGTCAACAACCCTAATATTGACCCCTTAATATAGTAATATTAAACAATTCACTTATAATTTCACCTTTTTCACAAATTAGACCCTAATTTAGGAGGACGTCACCCCTTTATGGGACATTTTTCCACTTTGAGGAAGTCGTTAATGTTGGAGAAGCATGGATGGGCCTCCAAAGGCCACATGTAAAGAATATAGGCACTCATATCATGGTGAAGAACCTTCTCCTGATCAAACATCCATGTGTCCAAGAGTGGCACCTCACCACCATTCCCTAGCCCCCAAGGTCATGATGTCAAGCTCAAAAGTGGGACGTTTTTCCCCTCCTGGGAAAAACGTTTGGCAAGAAATGGGTGGGCTAGGTCATCCAAGTCATCATAAAGGCCATCCAAGTCATATCTCTCTCATCTGACATGCAGGCCCTTGGCATCCAACCTGTGGGCTTATAGCCCCATGGAAGCCCAAGGTAGGCTTGTTCTCCCAAAACTATCCACCAACTAAGCCCCACAAAGACAAATGAACACGCCCTCCAAGGATATCAAGTCATAACATCATGATAAGTGTATCCAATCAATAAATAAGCCATCTAATCAAGTGCATCAGATATTACTATATCAAACAATTAACAACTCAAAGACACTATGCGACTTGTCAAGCTTAAGTATGGGAGGGGTGATGAGATGTCCTATTGGGTAGATCTTGCCTTAGATCAAGGAGAACTTCCAAAATGTCCCTCTCTAAGCCATGTAAAGTGGATGAGGTGGTAGGAGTCAATACCCAATGGGAATAGGGCTCATGAAATACAAGGGGTCGTAGTGTCTCATCCATGGGTGCCTTTGTAGAGAGTCTGTGGTACCTTCGTCCGCAATGCACGTTTTCCAAGCCGATCATTTTCATTTTATCTTTATTTCTTCATAGTTTATTTCATAATAGCATAAGGAGAGATTGAAGGTCAATGCCCTAGTGTGGTGACCAAGTTGTGGCAATTCCACCCACAAATACCTAATAGAGGTGAGAAGGATGGCTTGTAATGAGTCCCCCTTTCTCTCAGCCATGCAATTGAGAGTCACTGCCTTGGTTTGGTGACCAGATGATGACAATGTCATACCACTAGATATCCATAGACATGATAGGTCGACTCGTGATGAGACCTATCCTTCAACCTACCTTTCAAGCATTTCTTTATTATTTTGTGGGTCCCCTTTTATTCAAAGATAAGCGCTTCATTTCTTTCTTGGGTGATCTTTGGGTGAAGCATATGGAAGGTTTATATAAGGATTTTATCTCTTACCCAAAACCAAACCCTCTGGGCCTTTAGCCCCTTCTTCCCATAGAATGAGGGACAACCCCTTCTTGGGTCAATACACCCTAAAATCCCAGGAGATAGTAAAACGATGGGGAATAATGATGGAAAGTGGTAAGTATGGTTGGGAACAATACGATGACTCATCAAGGGATATCCAAATAGAAAACCCATCCCCAAGGAAAACCACTTACTAGGGAACAATGTCAACCACCAAGGAGAAGCAGGGAAAAGGCATAATGTCCAAGCACATATCATGAAATCTAGAGAAATCTAAGATACAACATAATCAAATGACTTAGATATTGAAATGATGCTCACCATAATATTGACTTGTACCTCATGGAGCAAGGCCCACTGCCTTACGAAATCCAACTGGTGTGGTGGATGCCATCTGTAAACCTGTGACCATCTATGGTGGTGAGTGTTTTTTCCATCTGTGCAAGGGGTACTACTGGTCATGTATTCTCTTGAAACTCCATATCTGCAACTTGAGGGATTCGAGACATAATCTCCTTAGTTATCCAAAAAATGGGGATAATATTTGGCTCCTACTTAGGGACATGTGCTCACCGTAGAGTGCATGATAACCACAACATCTCCTAGTAGACCTGTTCCTGCAAGGAAAAATCAAATTGTCAAGTGCAGGATGGCCTACTCATCCTTGTTCTTATATTATCAAAATCAAAACCCATTGAACTAGAAAAATATTGTTTTTGACATTTTTTCAAAAAATTATAAACTAGGCATGAAATCAAAATGCAAGTAGAGTAAAATGAAAATGAAATGCATCTAAACTAGTATGAGAAATCAAGATGCAAATGCAGGGAATCAAAATGACTTACCTACTTATCTGGGGCCTCGGGGCCTTGAAGATCACATGATGGATGATTTCAGGTGAAGTCCTACAACCAATGTAACCATTTGATCATCTCATCAAAGTATATCCCCCTATGCTTAATCATATAATACAATAAGAATAAGTCAAGCACATAATAATCATGAGTGTAAACACATATATAATCAATCACAAAACAAAACTGATGAAAATGGGGGGGAGGGAGGAAATCCTATTGGAAAGAGAAGCCATGAGCCCAATCACCCCGCCTAAAAGTCTATCCACAAGACTAATCAATCCATCTCTGAAGGGGGATACTATATGTAGATGAAGGCTCATTTTTATTCGTGCACAAAGATTCACTACTTTTCGAGGACTGAGATGAAATGAGAGATCGAAAGAATAATGCATGGTCTCTTGGAAAAGAGGGTAAGAGGTAAGGAACAATGTCAGGTGTAGAAAAACATCGCCTCTTCCTTTGTAAATCTCCATGGAAATATCCAATATGAAAATAATTCCATTTTGAAGAATGAACCTCTGATTGCTTTGAGGTGGCCATGTCCTGGTATTCCTCAAAATCTGAGCAAAACGGTTGGAAATCCTCATAAAACAAATCTACATCCTCAAAATGGTTGGAAAGGAAGACTGAAGATCACTCTGAGTATGTTGTGACAAGTCATCCTCAAAGGGGCGGATAAATCTGTAACCATATCATCACCAGACAACCAAACATTTGAATCATATACGTATGAGGACCACTCCGATGATGATGACACCCCCTCTTCTTGAGAGCTACCCTCAATATCATAAATGAGGTCTCTATCAATTTTAGATAAATAAGATCCCATCTGTGTCTGCCAGTCTGTATGAAAGTGTCTATAGGCTCATAGACCATATTGAAGGGTACTTTCATAAGACCATCAATATAACTAAAAATGACCATATTTTCATCTTTGTGCACAAGAGGAGAAGAGACATGGACATCTTCAAATGGACCTTCATCATTGAGACCGATCACTTCTTCAACATTAGGAGGTAAACAAGGTTGGACAACCTCACCTTCATCAAGTGGGATCAAATATAGAAGTGCCTCAATATGTTGTGCTTTATCATAATTCTTATTTATTTTTATAGACAAGAACCTCCATTGCCACTTCATCACAAGAGTCTTGATTTTGAGTGCATAGTTCTTTTCTTTCTTTTCTTCATGGGGATCTATCATATCCAGGGTTTCCTCCGACACTTATTCACTTTCAAGGTCATGGAATAAAGCATCATCAAGGTCTTCTAAAGGGTCACAACTCATTGTGTTCTCTTCTTGATGAATTTCTTCATATGTCTGGTCTTCAAATACTTCTTCATCGTCAAGGGTAGGAAGTAATTCTCTTATGTGATTCATCATTTCCTCAACAACTTTATTGGCAACATTTCCCCTTTCCATCTGTAAAGTTCCTTCTTCAAGGCATAACAATTTTTGGATGGGGGTTCATCCCATGGTGCCATATTTCCATTGACTGAAAGAAGACCTCAATGGAGTTACTAGATGAGATCAAGGCTCATCAAAGGATGGAAATGGGGAAAGAGGGAAAGGAAGTGTTCTAAGAAGGTGGAGTCACCTGATGAGCTTCAAGATGAGCTCATCAAGAAAAGTGGAAATGGAATGTCCCTTGGGTGGATTCGCCAGTAAATCTAAGGGAAAGGATTTGGGATAGCTTATAAAGTGTCGTTAAGGTATGAAGAAGATTCAAAATATTCCCCGACAATGGTGCCAAAATGTTATAGCGCAAGTTGTAGGCTGAGAAAAACCCAACCCAACCATGAAACACGTGCTACAAGTTGGGAACCCTACACCCAATGTCACCTCGATGCAGGTCTTACACTTCAAGGGTGACTAGGTCACTCTAGGGAGACGATCTTGGTGACCCTAGGGGGATTGAGATGGAGATGGAGGGAAGTGGAAATGAATCCCCTAAAGGTAAATTATAAATGGAGTGAAAGTTAGGGAGATATGCCTTGCAAGTCAAGTAATGACTGCCCCACAGGTATAACACTTCTCTGAATGATTGTACCTGCCCGAGACACAAGAAAATACACTTTGCAATAGTATATGTTAGTTGGATCAGAAAGTTAATATTTATGTCCCTAATTTGCATCAATAGATAAAAATATATATCAGCAAGAAAAAAGTACTATAAGCTTCTCAATAAGTGCTAGATATGGATTATAAAATGCAAGAGAAAAACTAGCAAATGACTAGCTAAACTCAAGATGAAAAACTAATACTCTTAGCATAAAAGTTAAGGCTGTTGTAAACACTTGTCTACAGAAAATTATATCAGAATTATGGCTGTAACATTCAATGTATTACAGAAAGAAAATCAGCCACTGAAATCTCCTCAAACTTTGCAAAAAAGTGTGCTAGGACAAGTAGAGTAAGTGTGCAAACTTTGAGCAAAAACCAAAACCAATGGTTGATAAGAGAGTTATTAAAGGAAATAATTTAGGGTTTCTGCAACCCTAATGGTTGAAGATGAAATTGTGTAACAACATCAATAAGTAACCCCTATATGGGGATTCCCTAATGGTTGTGAGGTTCCCAAGGCACAAGGAAAATAATCCACTTTGCAAGAAGTAAAAATGACTGAAATTCACGTTTCCCAATGCAATATTTTATTTCTCCAATGAAACAAATTAATAACTAGTTCCTTTACTATTGGGTTAATGGAGTCACAAGGAGCTTAGAAAAGATACATCATTGTGGGTGTAAGCCCTTTTACTTCCCAATGCAATTTTCTCTAAGCTAGGGTTTAAGCTAAGAGGGTGTATGCCCTTATACTTCTCTTAGAAAAGCCTTGTTAAAGCAATAAGATGAAGCACAAAGTGATAAAGAATAAGGTGGGGGTGTATGCCCTTATACTTCCCACCTAGTTTCTAGAACAATAACCTTGACTTGAAACAAATGATAGCAAGAAAGTAAAAACCATACCAATTCAAGGAAAAATGCCAAGATAATCCACCACAATAGTAATAGAATAACCTTCCAAGGCTAGCACATCAATTCTTCCATCAACCATTCATAAGTATATCCATAAACAAGTGCACAAGAGATAAAAGAGCCAAGGGGGCAGAAAATTTCAAACCAAGCCTCTCACAAGAGGGCGAGTTATGATTCAAAATGAGATCTTATGATCTCATAGCTCGTCCACAAAATAAGGAGTAAAACACCATATTAGGGGTCAACGAACCTGATATTTCCCCCTTAACACAATAATATTAAACAATTCACTTATAATTTCACTTTTTGCACAAATTAAACCCTAATTTATGATGACGTCACCCCTTTAGGGGACATTTTGCCACTTTGAGGAAGTCGTTAGTGTTGGAGAAGCATGGATGAGCCTCCAAAGGCCATGTGTCAAGAATATAGGCACTCATATCATGGTGAAGAACCTTCTCCTCATCAAACTTCCATGTGTCCAAGAGTGGCACCTCACCACCATGCCATAACCCCCAAGGTAATGACGTTAAGATAAAAAGTGGGACGTTTTTCCCCTCCTCGGAAAAACATTTGGCAAGAAATGGGTGGGCTAGGTCATCCAAGTCATCATCAAGGCTGTCCAAGTCATATCTCTCTCATCTAGCATGTAGGACCTTGGCATCCAACCTGTGGGCTTGTATCCCCATGGAAGCCCAAGCTAGGCTTATTCTCCCAAAACTGTCCACTAGCTAGGTCATGCAAAGACAAATGAACACGCCCTCCAAGGATCTCAAGTCATAACATTATGATAAGTGGATCCAATCAATAAATAATCCATCTAAGCATGTGCATCAAAGATTACTATATCAAACAATTAACAGCTCAAAGACACTATGTGACTTGTCAAGATTAAGTATGGGAGGATTGATGAGGTGTCCTATTGGGTAGATCTTTCCCTAGGTGAAGGAGAACTTCGAAGATGTCTCTCTCTAATCCATGTAAAGTGGATGAGGTGGTAGGGGTCAAGACTTAATGGGCATAGGGCTCATGACATACAAGGGGTCGTAGTGTCTCATCCATGGGTGCCTTTGTAGAGGGTGTGTGGTAACTTCGTCTACAACGAAATTTTTCCTAGCCTATCATTTTCCTTTTATCTTTCAGTCTTCATATTTTATTTCATAATAGCATAAGGATAGATTGAAGGTCATTTCCCTGGCGTGGTGACTAGGTGGTGGCAATGACACCCAAAAATACCTAGTGGAAATGAAAATGTTGGCTCATGATGAGACCCCCTTTCTCTCAGCCATGCAACTGAGAGTCACCACCCTGGTTTGGTGACCAGATTATGACAATGTCATACCACTAGATATCCATGGACGTGATAGGTCAGCTCATGATGAGACTTCCTGTCCTTCAATCTACCTTTCAAGCATTTCTTTATTATATTGTGGGTCCCCTTTTATTCAAAGATTCATGTTTCATTGTTTTCTTGCATGATGCCTGGGTGAAGCATATGGAAGGTTTATATAAGGATTTTATCTTTTACCCAACACCAACCCCTATGTTCCTTTATCCCCTTCTTCCCATAGAATGGGGGACAACCCCTTCTTGGGTCAATACACACTAAAACCCCAAGAGATAAGGAATGGTAGGGAATAATGATGGAAAGTGGTAAGTATGGTCAGGAATGGTACGATGGCTCATCAAGTTAGATCCCAGTAGCAAACCCATCCCCAAGGAAAACCACTTACTAGGGAACAATGTCAACCACCAAGGTGAAGCATGGCAAAAAGAATACCGTCCAAACACATATCATGAAATCTAGAGCAATCTAAGATACAACATAATCAAATGGCTTAGATATTGAAATGATTCTCACCATAATACTGACTTGTAACTCATGGAGCAAGGCCCACTGCCTTCGGAAAGCCAACTGGTGTGGTGGATGCCATATGTAAACCTGTGACCATCTGTGGTGGTGAGTGGTTTTTCCATCTGTGCAAGGGGTATTGCTGGTCATGTAGTCTCTCGACACTCTATATCTGCAACCTGAGGGCATTGATACATCATCTCCTTATTTATCCACAAAATGGGGATAACAAACCACATAGATGTGTATGAACCAACTCCACTGGTGCCTTTTCTCTGTAAGACACGACTTTAGGAAAACTATCCCTATGTTTCTTTTCCAGAATGCAACTCTCACATGAACTAGATGGCTCTTGAATGGGAGGAAAACCTTCAACCATCGTCTTCTTCTACAATAGTTTTAGACCACCAAAATGTAGATGACCAAATCCGATATGCCACAACCAAAAACCATCCAAACATGTTTCCGTTTGGGCAAGTGAGACATCAAGTCTATCGTAATTCATGGAAAGAGGATACATTCTATTCTTTGTCATATTCACCTAGAAATTAACATCATATTGGAGGTTTATTATATATGAAACAACAATTTCCCTCAAAGATTACATCATACCCTTTTTGAGTAAGTTGGCCAACACTAATAACATTATGTTTCAAACTTGGGGCATAATACACATCTAGTATGTGCCTTTTTTTCCCTTGTTTGCTTCGAATGTTGACCATTCCTTTTCCCATGACTTTTAGAATATTGTCAGACCCCAACTTGACTTCAGTCCTCACTGAATCATCCGGATATACAATTAAGCTTTTGTCTCCTGTCATATGATTGCTACATCCACTATCTAACAACCAAATATCATTAAAAGTCTCTTGAGCTACATTACAAGTAAGGAATAATGAGTCTTCATAGTTCTCAATGGTGTTAGAATGATTTTCATCTTGTCTGCTAAGGTCAACCTTCTTCTTTCTACATTCATGTGCATAATGACCCAACTTGTTACAATAAAAACATTTAACTTTGGATTTTTCATACCTCTGATTTGGTTGTGAGCTTTTGTTGCTGCTCCCCCTTAAGCTATGAGTATTTTGATCCGGTATAATTTCTTGTTCTGAAGTATCTCTTTGGTTGTTGCTTCTATTTCTCTTACCTCTACCTCTTGACTTTGATCCTCCTCTGCCTCTTGAGATCAAAACTTGAGATCTAAATGCATTTTCCAAGGAATCATCATACCTGTTCATCCTGGATTCACAGGATAACAAGGATCCCAAAAACGCATATACTTATAGTCGTGTCAAGTCCTTAGAGTCTTGAATGGCTATTACCACTACATCAAACTTATTAGGTAAGGTTATGAGAACCTTCTCTACCATTCTCTGATATGGAATCTCTTCACCATTCATCCTTAACTGAGTTACCATGTTCATGACTTGTGTCATGTACTGGCCTACTGACTCTGACTCCTTCAACTTCATATTCTCAAAATTCATTTGTAATGTCTGCAACTTGACCATATTTACCTTGGTAATTCTTGATATTTGGTTTGTAATATGTCCCACATTGTCTTTGTGAATCTCTCGACCGAAATCTTCGAAAATATGCTTTCATCCAAGGCATTTTGGATGAGATAGAGTGATTTTGTATCCTTCTTCCTGTTATATCTGAGTTGATCCTTTTGAGAATTGGTCAAGGCTCAATCAACTACGTGATCAAATGGTTCTATATATCCATGAAATACAAGATCCAAAACATCCCGAGAACGTAATAACGTCCTCATCTTGATTGACCAAACTTCGTAATTTTTCCTTATAAGAACCGATATCTGTGGTTGTGGAAAACTGCTGCTTGAAGCCATATTTACTTTAAAAAAAATAAAGTGAATAATTTGTTTTCCTATTTAAAATTCTCACCCTAAATAATAAAATAAATATATTTTTTATGTCAAAATATACCACGTCCTTTGTGGAAGTATACCATGCATATTTAATAAAACACCCTATTTATTCCATATAATTTGGATTTACATGGAAATATAAACAAAAATCCTCACAAATATGTGTATACCCCAGGTGAATACACTACTAATCTCAAGAATAACAAACATATATCTTCTCATAAAAAAATACCATGCCAAATTTACCATAGGAAAGATAAATTTGAAGAAACGATAGTTGGTTCTTGTAATTAGTGAAAGAACACACAACTGCTGCTCTCTTGGTTGTGGCCACAAAAGAAGGTGACAAAGGATGCAAAACAAAATAACTGCCATTCCTTGATGTCACGACTCTTTAGTAAAAACGACGGATTTGAAACCCTCGAACCGATTTCCAACGATACACTAACTACAAACTCCACTCGATTTTATACTATATGCAGCTTGCTCTATAGATTTATTGTTACTGTTGTTACTATGATTTGCAGTATCCTTTTTTTTTTTTATCTCTCGACCTCATCTCTGAATAGCTCTGATACCAATTTGAAGGAGGAGGTGTGAATTCAGAACAACTGCTGCTGTATGAACTTAGCACAAACACATAGAAACATAATACAAGACATAACTCAACATCTACGATTATAAAACTTGAACGATTCATTGCTTCAGACAAGATAGTTAAATACACAAAACTAACTAATAATAGGACTCACAAAAAATAGATATTTCACAACTAACTAAAACTCTTCTAGAATCTAAACTTAAAAATTTCCAAAAATAACTACGAGAGTAATTATTTTCTAACACTCCCAACAATATAATTTTTCCCAATAATTATTGGGCATATAGACATTTATAATATGAAGGATCTTACCTGTATGAATATGAACCATCTTCACCATTATCCAATGCGTTTCTTCATGACTGTTGTCAAATTGGAAGATTTCAGGATTTCAGAGAGTACAAATGCCCCCTGAAACTCCTCTTGCACTAATCATTGCCTCTGTAGTTTTTCTGCAAACTTGTTGAATTTCTTTAAGGGATTCTTTCCCTTTCATTTTAGTCTCATGGATTAGAAGAATTTGAGTTTTTTCAGTTCATATTATCTTTCCCATTGATTATTTCTTATCTTTTCTCCCCAATCCTCTACAGTTCCAGGAGAATAATTTCATTATTTACTTGATGATTTGGATGCCCTCTCTTTAGAGGGCTGATATGGAATGTGAGATGAATTTTTTGATGGATGATATTTCCCACCTTTTCTATCCTTATTGAATACTTCTTCTAGGGTAGTTTGGATACCTAACTCTTTGTCCCTATCTACTTCCTTCTCCCTTCAATTGTGATTTGATCTCTAACCTACCTTCTTTGTTTTTGTGCTTTGCGAGGCTTCTATTTCTGAATCTTCCCTTGATTCCTCCCGACTTCCTTCTTCTAGGATGACTGGAATACCAAAGATTGGTCAGGTATGAATTTTACTAGGGGTGGGGTCCCCTTTCTTAGTGATTTCATTCTCTGATTGTATTAATGGGATTTCTGGTTCCTCTACTATTTTATTATAGTTTTCCGTTTCAATGCATCCCTCTTGTGATTCCCTAGTCTTTGCTTCCATATTCTCCAAAGATGCATACTTATTTTTCCTACTTTCTTCCATACAATCCCCCCCAGCCGAGGGTCTACACTGATTTGGAGAAGATGGAGGGGGATTTCCCCTTTGTTCCTGTTATTGTACCACTTTTTTTTTAGATGCCTTATTTCTTTTTTGTTGTTTCCATTATTCCCGATCCCGTTCTTCTTGCTGATCTACCTTTAGCTTTGGGAAATTCTTTGCAAAGTGTCCATATTCATGGTAATATTTACATTTAAATGAAATTTTCTTGTAGTCTACTTTTTGGATATAAGACCAGTTATCTAGGGTTATCTAAATAGTCAAAGGTAAATTTTTTTCAAGATCCACTTCTACACAGAGATGCACACATGCTTGAAGACCTTCTCGTGGTTCGACTCAATCAATATAACTCCCTAGCGTATTTCCTATGTGTTGAGAAAAATATATGAAATGATCTTAGTCAAACATTTTCAGATTATGCTTGGCTAAAGCAAAATAGACGAGAATATCACCCTATGTTTATAGCCATAAAAAATAAAATCCTAACTCACAAGTATTTATTGCAAGTGCTTAGGCTAGTCTTTTCACAATTAAAAGCTTGCTAGAAAATTCATTTTAATATGATTTTTTGAACATAATAGTTGCTGAAATAAATGTAGAGACAAAAGTAAAGACACCAAGATGATAATCAAGATAGACGAGACATAAATAAATCCTTTATTTCATTCCAATTCACCAAAGAGTCATTCTTTTTACAAAATTTCATGCAGAAATTTTGGACCAAAGTCAAACTTAGACATCCCCGATGAACATACAAAGGCACCTATGAAAGAAAATAAAAATCTGAACTATAAAAGATGGATCAACTTGCCATAGATTGCTTCCCACTCAACTTTGCATAATAGCCTTTGTCAGTCATGAAAACTAATTCATAAATAGACAAGTCTACACAGACTATCAAAGATAGATCAACACCTTTGAAAAACAAGTGTCTGAATGATGTAATTCATCCTTGAATATTGCTGTCTACAATAAGACCCTGCTATCATAAAAAAGAATTAATCTTGTGCTAAATTAAGTAATGAATGAAAACTGAACTATCTCAACATAAACTCAAAGAGAAAACCTTAGTATGCTTCCGCTTCTATCCTCCTCTTGTTCCTCCCTTTCCTTTTTCCTTTAAGAAAATCAAAATTGGTTGAAGTAGTTGAACTACCTCATTAGTTAAGTTAACTAAAGAATCAACCAACTTTTTAGTTAGGGGGAAAAGTAATAATCATAATAAGGGTCATAAATAAATAATGACTAGTAGGTGGGACCCCTTGCGACTCCCTTTAGCTCTTAACAATTGTAACATAACTAGTTAATTAAGCAAAACACCCCTCCTTGTGACTCCCATCATCACATTAACATTTGACAATTTAGCTCATTGATATTTTAAATTATTTTCAAAAATATATTACTCATATATCCAAAGAAAACATGCTGTCCAAAACTTCTGAAGTCAATTGTCATAAAAAATAAATAACATAAAAAATCAAAAACCATATTTCCACTCCAAGATGAAATCTTTCCTTGATTGTTGCTGTCACCCTTCAATTTTTCTGAATTTGCCTTTAGCTACGCTGAGCCTTTAGGCCTAATCTCATTGATCACGTGAGAAAAATCATCCCTCAAATGCATCCGGGAAGACACAAATTTATCAGAGCCATTGGAGGGTGAGGAAGGAGCAACAATGGATTTTCCTTTGTCAAGGGCACGGTGGGCCTCGGTTTTCAACCTTTTGCTAGCATGAGAGGATTGAACTGGTGAGTGGACAACTATAGCTTCGAAAATCTTGTTAACAGGCGAGGGAGAAGGTAAGGAAAAATTGGGCCAACCACAATGTTGGGAGACTGTCGGGTGGACAATCTCTTGCCATCTGTCATTTTTAGGAACCTCGGGTTGCAATGAGACATGAGGAGGCTCGAGAATACCAAGGGCTTGTGGAGATTGGAAAGGAGGCCTTTCAGGCCTAGGTTGAACCACTCCTTCCCCAATTCAATTGAAAAATATGGCCTGAAACAACTGGCCTAACTCTTGTGAGTCAGCGTCAAAGTGTATGGAGAATCTTGGCCTTCTTGGGCCTGTGTTCCGATTATCTCTCCTGTTGGGTATGTGTTATATTCTTTGCATGTGTGTGTGTGGGCATGTTAGATTCGACAACTGCGTCGTGTGCACCGAAAGATTTCCTAGGGGGGTCCCAGGGGGGGGGGCAGGTATGCCCCCCCCTGGTTACGCGCAACGTTCGACACCAGGCGGTATCCCAGGGAATGCCCCGAAATATTTTTTTGGGCGGTTTTTGGTATTTTTTAGTGGTTTACTAAATTAATCCCAGATTAAGGGATTAGGGTTTTGGTATCTATGAAATACCTAAAAACATTGTATATATTGTATGGTGAATGGTGAAATTTTATATAATGAATATAAGAAAGGTTTTCCCAGTCGAGGGTTTCCGGTATAAAATCTCTGTGTACTCTGTGTATGAGCCATTGATTAAATTTTGTTTTTCTTAAGAATCTATATGCATTGCTTTACTTCACAGGTTTAAAACTTACATGTGGTATCAAAGCTCTTTTTTGGCTTCAGAGGGACGCCTTTGTTGCTAAGGGTTTGGCTCAGTCTTGATAGATCAAGTTGATCTTGGGTCTGTGATAAACCTGGGTTTAGTGGGAGATTTTGTAGTGGTTATTCGAGTGTAGAAAGAGGAATGGTGAGCTCTTCTAGAATTGAGATAGAGAAGTTCAGCGGTAAAAAATTTGAGCTATGGAAGCTCAATATGGAGGACCTTCTTGTAGACAAAGAACAATGGATCACTGTGGATCCTGGTACACAAGCTACTAGTACACCGTCTACTAGCACACAAGCTACTAGTACACAACCTACTAGTACACAACCTACTAGTACACCACCTGTTGGTATGTCAAAGGAAGATTGGGATAAGTTGGACAGAAGATCAAGGAGTACTATTCGACTCTGCCTGGCAGATTCAGTGTTGTTGAATGTCTCGAGAGAATATACAGTGAAGAAACTATGGGATAAGTTGGGGAATTTGTATCAATCAAAGTCCCTGGTAAACAAGTTGTTTCTTTGAAAGAAGCTGTATCATCTTAGGATGGAAGATGAAGATTCTGTGATAGAACATCTAAATGCCTTTAATACTCTGGTAAGTCAACTTGTCTCTGTTAATATTACGATTGCAGAAGAAGATAAGTGTATTAATTTTTTATGTTCTTTTCCAGACTCTTGGGATAATCTGGTTGTAGCAATTGGTAGTGCCACTCAATCTACATTGAAGTATGAGGATGCAGTTTCATCCTTGTTATCTGAAGAGATGAGGCCGAAAAACATGGATAGTCATAACACATATGTTTTATTTGTAATAGGTCATACCCAAGACAAGAATCCTGGTAAGACTTTGGGGGGGAGACCTAAATCTAAAGTTAGATCTAAGTCTCCAGGAAAATCTTTGAGGAAATGCTGGAAGTGTGGTAAAACAGGGCATTATAAGCAAGATTGCAAGTCTAAGAAGGTTGAAAAACCAAAGGGATCTGATAGTACCCCTTCCACAGAGGAAAAAACCTCCACTGAAGAAGGAGATGATGTTTACATGGAACCTACAGGTACACATGCAAACCATGATGTATGGTTGACCGACTCAGGTGCATCATACCATATGACTCCTCACAGGAAGTGGTTCTCTGAATATGAAAAATATGATGGTGGTGATGTATTCCTAGGAGATGACTCGACAACCAAAATCATGGGACGTGGAAGGGTTAAGTTGTTGCTAAAATATGGAAGGATTAGAACTCTCCTCGGGGTTCTACACCTTCCAAAACTTGCCAGGAGACTAATATCTGTAAGAAATTTGGATGATGCAGGAGTGGATACTATATTTGGAAAGAACACTTGCAAGATGGTACGAGGAGAAATGGTGTTGATGAGGGGAGTTTAGTGTGGAACTCTTTACAAGTTGTTGGGAAGCACTTATACTAATGGGTGTAACAATTATGTTGTCCCTGATCAAAGAAATGAAGGAGACAAGACCAATACTATCCTAGAAAAGAAGACCATGCCGTGGCATCAAAGACTAGGGCATATTGGAGAAAAGGGCCTTCGAACACTACACGGTAAAGGTATGGTTGAAGGTATGTTTAATTGCACTCTGGATTTTGATTTCTATGAACATTTCATATATGGTAAATAGAATCAAGTAATATTCCCATATGGTGCTACAAGAGAAAAGGGGATCTTAGAGTTGATACATAATGATGTGTTTGGACCTATTCTCGTTCCATCCCTAGGTAAATCTGTGTATTATGTTTCATTCATAGATGATTTTTCAAGGAACACATGGATTTATTTTCTTAGAAAGAAATCTGAGGTATTTGATAAATTTAAAGAGTTTAAGGCTCTGGTCTAAAATCAGACAGAGAAGAAAATAAAGGCATTGAGAACAAATAATGGTGGAGAATTCTGCGGAAATGAATTCGAAGAATTTTGTAAGAAGTGTGGTATAGAAAGGCAGAATACTACTCTGTACACTCCTCAACAGAATGGAGTTGCAGAAAGGATGAACATGACACTGATGGAAAAACCAAGGAGCATGCTCAGCGGTGCCAGGTTAGGATAAGAATTATCGGCAGAGGTAGTGGGTACATCATCTTGCCTGGTCAATCGATCACCTTCATCAGCGTTGGATGATAAAAATCCACACGAGGTATGGTCTAGAAAGAAACCCTCTCTTTAACATCTTAGAGTGTTTGGTTGTGATGCTTATGTACATGTTCCAAAGAAAAATAGGAGTAAGTTGGATAAAAAGTCTGAAAAGTGTATATTTATTGGTTATAAAGATGGTGTGAAAGGTTATAAGCTCTGGAACCCAGAAACCAAGAAGACTATTTACATTCGAGATGCTGTTTTCAGAGAGGTAAAAGATGTGTCCAAACAGGAATTCCTACCAACGCAAGACGAACCTGAGAAAATAGAGCTTGAGTTGGATGATGCAAAATCTGAATCATCTGAAGAATACAAAGCAAAAGAAGAAGAAGAAGAAGAAGAACCTCATACCCTAGTATTGAGGAGATTAGTGAGAGATAAAAGACAACAAGAAAGGTATAATCCACCTAATTTCCATTCCAATTTTTCTTTATCTATTACTGATGATGACCTAGAACTGTCAGGAAAGCAGTGAATTCAGAGGATAGTAAACTCTAGAAGAAGGCCATGGTTGAAGAAATGGATGCCTTGGATAAGAATGAGGCATGGGATATAGTTGAGTTGCCAGCTGTAAGAAAATCTGTTGGTAGCAAATGGTTGTTTAAGAAGAAGTTTAATGCACAAGGTAAAGTGGAGAAATACAAAGCTTGGTTAGTAGCAAAAGGTTATTCCCAGGTAGAGGGAATTGACTTTGGTAATATTTTTTGTCCTATTGCTAAGTTAACTTCTATTAGATTTATTTTATCTATTGCTGCTGCTTTTGATCTTGAAGTGGAACAGATGGATGTGAAGACAACATTCCTACATGGGGATCTGGAAGAATAAATCTACATGAAGCATCCAAAAGGCTTTGTAGTGAATGGAAAGAAAGAGCTGGTCTGTAAGATAAAGAGGTCACTATATGGTCTGAAGCAATCATGTAGGATGTGGTACCAAAATTTTGACACATACATCCTTGGATTGGGATTTGTAAGAAGCAGGGTTGATCACTGTGTATATTCCAAGTAGGTTGGTAATCACTTCATTTATGTAGTATTGTATGTTGATGACATGTTGTTGGTAGGAAATAACATGGATGTTATCAAGGAGGTGAAATCATAGCTATGCTCCAAATTTGACATGAAGGATCTCGATGATGCTAACTTCATTCTAGGAATGGAGATTAAATAAGATCGTGCAAACATGAAACTTTGGTTGAATAAGAGAAAATATGTTGAGACGATATTGCATAGGTTTAATATGCATGGAAATAAACCGGTCAAGGTTCATATTCCTATAGGTGTAAACTTATCTGCATATCAGTTCCCCAAGACACATGAAGAAGAAGAGGACATGTCCCATGTTCCATACGCCAGTGCAGTTGGCAGTTTGATGTATGCAATGGTCTATACTAGACCGGACATTGCACATGCAATGGGATTTTTGAGCAGCTATATGTCAAAACCAAGGAAGGAGCATTGGACAACAGTAAATAGGGTCTTCAGGTATCTTTGTGGAACTACCAGTTATGGATTGTGCTACCAAGGAAGACCAGGATTGGACAGAGTGGTGGACATAGATGGCTTTGTTGATGTAGACTGGGCTAGAGATCTGTATCACAGAATATCTACAAGTGGGTATGCGTTTAACCTATTTGGAGGAGCAATCAGTTGGATGAGAAAAAGACAGGCTGTAGTGGCACTCTCAACTACAGAAGCTGAATACATGGCAACCACTCATGCAAGATGTTGTTCCTGAGTTTATACTTTAAGTCTTTAAATTATACTGTCAAGGCATATGAAAAAGTAGAGGGAGCTAAGAAAATAAAAAAAATTGATAAAAAGGTAAAGGCTATTGTCGGTTTCTCAACTGTCTTTGTCGAAATTCCCAGTTTTCCTGGATACTGATATCTCTCTCAATTGCTGCCCATGAACGTTCTAAGTCAACCCAATTATTTTCTATTTGTAAAATAATGTTAAATAAATTTAGAGCAATGCTGGTTTGATCCGAGAGACTGGGCTCGATGTTAGGCTGCCTTGCAACTGGTATTGTCATGAAGGATGAAAGTAATGGAGGATAAAGTTTTGTGTTTTCTTTTTAGGCTAGTTATCTCTATTCCACAATGTAACGAGAATGATGTCAAAAAACAAATAAATAGTATGACCAAATTGTAGGCCTTTTCTTGTATCTGAGTTAAATTTTAAAGAAAATAAACATGCATGATATGGAGAAAAACATAAATCTATTAGCAAAGCGAGGCATCAATTTCAGAGGAATCTCACATTGTAACAAAAGACTATGAAATGAGAAAAATATTAAAGAAGCATATGATGTTGAAATCTAAGCATCTACAGGTCTTTTATCTGTTGATAACAGATACAGAGGAAAAAATGTAAATGATTTGAAATAACAAGAATAATAATTTCCATAGTAGAGGTTGTACTAAATTGTAGCTAAGAATTCATCAATTAAACATATATAAGAAAGATGAGATGACAGGGAAACACATAACTCAAAAGTGACAAGATCTGGAATCTTCAATCTGCATTTCTATTAATTTAGAGTCTCTTCAAAATTACTTCGTCAACAATATTTTTTCAGAGAGATCAAAAATCCCCCTTTTAGTCTTCGTTCCCTGTATTTATACAAGGTCATCCATACTTGATGGTTAACAATCTCCTACTTTTTAGGAGAAAAATAGTTACAAAACTGCAACCTTAACCATTGCATGATTAACTTTTGTTTATCTATCATTCCAACAGTATGAGTTTCCAAACGATACTTCATTGCTTAGTCAAAGTCTCTCCCTCCTTTGATGCTACACATTCAATACATTTCTCCAGAAAATGGAAAAAGTTTATAGGAGGTGTTGGAAGATCTTTAGTCTCAAATAGATAAAACTTTCTTTGTACCTTTGGGAACCGGTCTTCAAAACCTTGGTTGGAAAACTTGATCACTTGCAATTTTAAACTGGGCTATACCAATCATCTGTTTATTAGGTCGACATTGATTTCCTTCAATTGTAAAATTTCAATATGAATCTTCTTCAAACCTTCTTTGTAGTCCAACTACTGTTTTTCAATGTTTATCTACCCCAGTGACTCGAAGCAGTCATTTTTTTCAATGCCTAATGCTTTCTTATCCAAAGAATCGAAGATTCCTTTACAATCATATTTGATTTCTTTGACTATCTTCATGCTCTCAGATATATTTGTTTCCCATACCTTGAGCATGATGTCTCCTTTTATTTGTTCCGTGACATGGAGCTTTAGATTTTTCGTTGCCTCTTTATTCCCTGAACATGCAACCACTTTATGGAAAGTATGCCTTGCTTCTTTAGCTTCCTTTTCTAGTAAAATAATATTATCAAGAGATTTTCTTACCTCTTGAAAGTAATTCTGGATGATCCCTATTTTGGAGATCAGTCTCTCCTGCTCGACTTCTATCTTTGTATGCGTTTCCAGCGAGAGGGTCTGGAAATCCTTTAAATCTATAACCCGACCTTCCATCAAATTTAACTTAGCATGTAACTGTTCTGCATGCTCCTTTTGCTGAGAAACCTGCACCTGACTTGCTTGTCTCCTTTGGTTCATTTTGTTCAGTCTTGATTTGAGTGATTGAATTTCTAGCCTTTCGACAGCCCTAGTCTGCTCCAAGATTTTACTCACCTCTTCTCTGATGTTCTTATCAACATTCTTTAACTGATCCTGTAATTGAGCTATCATGTTATTACTCTTCTTTATCCTCATTCTCATGTTTCCCACGGTAAAAAAAATTTCTATTTCCATGGCTCCCATGGAACTTGTATCTCTGTAGCGAAATCCTCCTCCTCCAAATTCTGTCCATCTAGAAAGACTTTATGCTTTTTTACCATAATCCCCTCCTTCATATACATCTCTTGTTTCAGGACAACCTTCCTCTTTCTGCTGGAAAAATAATCAAAAGGAGGAATCTCATATATGGAGATAGAGGTGAGGTCATCAACAAATATGGCTCCCGTTTGTGGGAATCCAAAGGAGTACTGTAAGGGGGTTAAGGAAGCTATGGGACTTCCTATCCCTGTATATCCTTTCCCTTATATTTCCTTAGGCATATTGACATCAACATCAGGTGATGAAGGGGGAGTAAGATTACTGGACTCAGGAGGTATCCCGAACCTCCTCTCTGCTTCTGTCTCTAGTTTTTTCATCTGTAAAGCCTCTTTATTTTGTGGGGGCCTTTCAGTATCCTGTGGGACTTTTTCGGGATTGCCCTTCTCCTGTGCTTCCTGTTCGAAGCTTAGGGGAGTATTTTCTTGTTCCTGGGGAAGGGTGATTGCTTCTCCTTGCATTACTTTGGGCAGACCACTCCGTCTATGCTTATGAAAGGTCCTAAAACTAGCTTGAAAGTCAGACGATAGTGTCTGTACTCATTCTAACACCTCTTTATAAGTCTTAGTCCCTTTGAACATGTCATCCCAAGGGGACTCCTCATGTTCATATTCTTTCATATTGCAGTGGGCCATGTGTTTCCCCACTAACTGGTAAGGATCATTCTTCCTGTGCTCGAGGTCTACCAATTTGACCCCCTCCAATGCTACCGCTTCAACCTTGGAATGACCCAAGTTGAGAAGTGAAAATTTTCCAATTTGAATGGGAAAAATAGGACAAGATTTCTTTTGAGCTGTCTTTAATTCTATCCCGATTCCACCCGTTACTATTTGATAAGCTACCTCCCTGCACACTAGTCTATCAGGGAGGAATTTTGGGAGCGCATGTGGAGGAATCGAACATCTGAAAACTCTGATGTAGGAGAAATTCTCCTCTATAAACCAGTCATCAATTGCCTAAAGGATCCCTATGACCAACTCTAAAATGCGTGGGGGGTGCATAGTCGTATAGCATCTGGAGTAGTGGTATTACCATGAAATGAAAAATCTCATAGAATGAATCTTTTGCATTTTCTTCCCAAAGTTTAGAATGATATTCATGAATAGGCTCCGGGTAAGTCGGATTCCAAATCCAATTCATCAAAGGGAAAGGAGTTGAGAATCATATAGCATCCATGATGTATGTAGACATATACAAGGCTACTGTTTGGAATTTTGATCTTGCAGTCTGGTACTCCATAACCTCTCTTGCTATGTTATCGGATAAAATCTTATCCCGATTGAATCTATAACCTTCTGCGACCTCATGCAAAAGAGGTACCCATTCCATTGGGAGGTGGGTAGGACTTTCCCTACCAAAATGCCTACATAACATCATCGCCACATAAACCATATACTCGTTTAAAGACACCGTGGCGTAAACACCATGTGTGTCGGCCCTGAATTTTCGTTTGTTTCTCCACCAGTCTTTTATTATGTCAGGATACGTTTGGTCTGACTCAAAAAATTCTTTCCTCTGAAGCTCACTAACGAAATATTTATTATAAATGTATTTGGGACAGGAAGACAGTTTATACATTACTTGTATATGTTTTGGTCTAAAGGATCCAATGACGACCCCTCGGCTATCCAGAATGCTCCTCGTCTGCACATCCGCTCGCTCTAAATCCCAACTGATCATGTCGTTGTAAGTCAGGAGTCGTGGCCGCGTAGCCACCTTGTGAAGTTAAGACTCTGCTATATCCCAGAGTTTGTTGTCGGCATCACGGGGGAAGTTCTTAATCTCATAATCGAGAGTTTCAAAAATCTGCCTCCAAGATTTTATGGAATCGATGGCATGCAATATTGTATCAGATACAACATCTCTGTTTGGACTCGAGACCTTTGCAACTTCATCATTTTTATTGGTGGCCTTATTGGGCACCATGGTGGTAATACTGGACCAGAAACCTGTTTACAAAGAAAAGTGCATAAAACTGGACAAATTTGACTCGCTACATAGGTAAAGGTTAAGAATGAACTTCGACACATAGGACCTTTATTAATCTCTAAATTTGTGCTGTAGCGAGTGTATTGATACCATCGATGAAAAATAAATCCTTTAATTTGAAAGATATGCTTAGAGATATGAACTCACGTAAAAAATATTTGCATTTACCCATTATTAATACTTCCATATATCAACGATTTCAAAACTAAAAACCCAAAAATCACTGCCTTCCTTAATTCCCGAAAAGCGAAAAGCAGCTTAGTCATCATTAATCATGTTTTGAAAATAGCTTAATCTTTTAATCTTAGGGTTTGTTTAAAGAAAACACGATTTTTCATTTCGAAACTTCGGGGATCCTGCCGTCAGGGGATATGTCACAAGTAAACCCCAGATTGTGAAATTGCGATGGAATTAGCGAGGCGCTAATCATTCATATTAAATGTTTTTAATTAATCATGATTAGTGGACAATTACTTTTTAATTTTTACTTTTTGGAAAATCGAGGACCGGGAGTTTGAAGGAGAAGAGTTTGAAAACGCTTTAGCAGAGAGAAAACCGAATTGCGAAAGACTAAGGGAGAGATAATTGTGTTTAGGGATTTGATTAATTACAAATTAAAGAGTGCTTTGTGGTAAACAACAGAAAAAGTAACGTTCATTTCTCCCCCGTTTTTACTTTATATTTATTAATATTTTGAAATGGCTTCAGGATTTCGGCACTGGGAAAAAGGGATAGTTGAAGATCACACCTCGAGAAGAATCGAATTTCAAAACCTGAAAAGGAATGGGTGATTCTGACTCATTTCTATTTTGGACTAAGGGCAGCTCCATGGCTCAGGAAAAGATGAAGCTTCATTTTTAAAGGGTGGAAAAAAATAATCTTCGTGTCAACACAAGCAAGGAGGCAGTATGGTTACAAAGATTGTGTTCAGGTATTGGGTTGGTACAACAAGCAGTGATATTAGATTGTGACAGTCAGAGTGCAATCTTCCTGGCAAAGAACCCATCTTATCATTTGAAGACAAAGCATATTGATGTTTAATATCACTTTGTGAGAGACATGGTTGAGGAAAAGAAGGTGTTGCTGGAAAAGGTTGAAACTTTGAAGAATGTTGTAGATTCATTAACAAAGTCAGTGAGCACAGAAAAGTTCTCCTAGTGTAGAGTAACAATGGGCATTGTTTCCCTGGATTGTTGACTATATAATCCCTTGGACCACTGGATGCAAAGAAAACAACAAGTGGGAGAGTGTTGGGTATGTGTTATATTATTTGCATGTGTGTGTGTGGGCGCGTTAGATTCGAAAACTGAGTCATGTGTGCCGGGCTCTTTCCTAGGGGGGTCCCTGGGGGAGGTATTCCCCCCCTGGTTACGCGCAGTGTTCGGGGCAGTGCCCCAAATTATTTTTGGGCAGTTTTTGCTATTTTTTTGCGGTTTACTAAATTAATCTCGGATTAAGGGATTAGGGTTTTGGTATCTACATAATACCTAAAACAATTGTATATATTGTATGGTGAATGGTGAAATTCGATATAGTGAATATAAGAAAGGTTTTCCCGATTGAGGGTTTCCGGTATAAAATCTCTGTGTACTCTGTGTATGAACCATTGATTAAATTTTGTTTTTCTTAAGAATCTATATGCATTTCTTTACTTCAGAGGTTTAAAACTTACATCTCCCTCGGTTGCCCCTGCCATGGCTACCTCGTCTGAAAAAGATCATTCCCGCATGCATGATTGATTATCAAATATTCCTTTTAACAACCATACATATGAAATAGATTTTGTCTCAACAACATATTAGACTCATGCAATCCAATCCATACAAATTGTTTAACCGTTGTCAATGAGTAGGAGGTGAACAAAAGGTTCTGGGATATACGAGGGGCTTGTATTGAGCGAAAAATGATAAAATGAGGGGGAAAAGAAACATGGTTACTTCTCAATGAAAACAACAATCAACTATAGTGCAAACCAAAGAAAATATCACCGTGATCCAACCACGAAAATGCGACTTCAATACAAAATTCTTCTCGACTGTAATTAAAGTTTAGAACATGGAGTGAAAAATGAATGTGGGAAGGTGATGGTATTGTAATTATTGAAAAGAAAAATAATGATAGGGAAAGAGAGAGAATACTGTTCATAAAATTAATTAAGTAAACAATAAAACCATTTTGTAAAAGGAAATAACACCAACCAACTGACCACTGTGACCCAAAAACAATTACTGTGTATAGTTCAAACAATCATGTGCATTAACCTGCTCCCTGTTTGTAATCAAATATTTAACATAGTGTCATCAAAACAAGATAGTATTCATTCCACAACAAATTGTAAGGGAGCTATGTTCTTCCCATTGATCCATTTAATATTAAAAAAAATAAATCCAAATGAATAAACAATCACTTAATCCCACTTTGTTCAGTATAAAAAATCAACCACCTTCCATCAACACAGACACATAAAGCATGCCTGATTTAATCCCTCGATTCCATCTAAAATTAAATTGTAACGAGATCATACTACCACAACACCCGTTCCTATCACTATGAAAATGGATGATATTCATTAAACATACATAGTGGACAGTGAACACAATGATCCATATTTAAATTGCAAAGACCCTAACTTGCCATTTAAACACACAAACAACAATCACCACTTCAACTCACGTTATGCCATGGAATACATAAACCATTCGACAAAACACAAGTGTATTTCTGTGACTGTACAGGTCCAATTCTCTTTGACTCTAAACATTCACAATGTTGGGCTATCAATCCAATACAATGAAGCAACAACAATATACCAGATCTCATAACATAAATTGATCAAATTGCAACAAAACCATGTTTAAAAAATCATGACCCTCTCTGATGGCGCAATCAAATAATATTGATAACAAATACAGTGGATGGCCATGCCATAAATACCATGATTGCAACACTCCATTTGGAAATTAAAAACACATAGTCACAACAATCATTAACTCCTTAACATGCTGTAGGAACGCCACACACATACCCATGCATCACACACAAAGGATTGTTGTGCATTAATCAATTGTAAATTAATGTTGGGTTAACAATCTAATAATTGTAATGTAAGAGACAATGACTGTGCATTCGAATCAATTCTCCAATCAACAAATTATCATGCTGAGTTTTTCAATTTGATTATCAAAATAACCAATGCAGTGACTAAATACCAAAACCAACACCACTGTCAACATAGTCAACAGAGATGAGCCAGAAATCAAACACTGTCGATAATACACCAACAACTCATAACAACCAATAATATACGCGATGACCGTAATGGTTTCCTCTATCAAAACCTTGGCTTGAGAAATCAAGGGTTTGCTCTGTGGACCAACATAGGGATATATGGAGTCGATTTCCATCATCGGGTGAGAACCTATGAGACCAATGGTGCACACATAGGGTATAGCACAATTAACTTCGTAGACAGGGTGATAATTCCTGTGATAGGAGAGACTATAAATAGAGGAGCAAGGCTTCATTCTGGTTCTGTAACAACAATTAGAACATGCAGGGTATGACCCTCGTGGTTTTCCCAATCAACCCAAGAATGTTGAGATAAGACAGGGCCGAGGAATAATAGTCACCTTAAGCAAGCCCTTTGGAAAAACAACCATCACAAACCACTGCGCAACATTAGTAACATGAACGAACTCATACCCAAGTGAAGCAAAGCAAAGTGATACAAGGCGTTTCAAACCTATTAAACCCCATAACAACAAATGCCTGGGTAAGATGATAAAAAAGCGTGGAGACGGCTAGCCAATCTGGACCGAATAAAAAAAACTTTAACCAAGACCAACAAGGATGACAGAGGGCCTTCATGGTTTCTAATACCCAGAATGATCAATAAAACAGTGACTCCAACATTACTACAATGAAACCCACACCAACCATCCATTCTAGAAAAATATCACCAATTTACACAGTTTCCAGACTTAAGGAAAGCACAAACTCATACATACAGAGCCACTATCCATTTCATAACCAGAGAAAATTCATGGATGGAAAAAAGACATACCTGCAATCAAGAGAACCTTAAAAACGTGAGTTGGCCGAGCGGTTCTTCCTCTGCTTGAAAGTCAGATCCTAACCACAAAAAACACAGTTAACAATAGCCCGACTGGGGTGGCGGCCAGTGGAAAGAGTAAGGGTGACGTGCAGTAAATGCATGTCACCTCCACCCCCAGTGAATTAATTCCTTAGTACATGCCAACAAGCTTCCCATTAACACATTTAATCAAACCATGTATCGAAACCATCACCCACTACTTGCAAATAGCATGACCCATATCACATTTATCCATTTCCAACTTATACCATAACACAAATCATTCATGTTTCATATAACTCAATCAAATCGCATAGCTACTAACTTTTTAGCTAGGATTATCAACGATCATTTCAATTTCAATGCATGTATAGTAGTATATTAGCATAGTTTAATTCTTTCCTTTTGCATTTTGTTACATTTCTTTTATTTATTTCCCTCTTATATATTATTACTAACATGTATCTTGTGTAGGTGTCCCAATAATGGATCCAAGAACAAATAGAAATGATAATAATGGATAACATAGGTCGTTGTAACATAAAATTTGAGCCTAGAGCAACATAAAAAACACATAACATGCCTTATCCATCATCCAATTGCCGAACCAACACATAATAAGCCCTATCCATCACCAATAAAAACAAGATCTCATCAACCATGTAAGCAGTGTTGAACAATGGCACAAACATCAAATAAGAGCCATATATTATCTCCCAATCTACAAGGGGTTCCCACCTACTAGTATTATTTATATTCTTAGCTGATAATAATAGGCTTTAACAATACTTTGCGGGAAAACAAATTTCGTTGCGATTTTAATCATCAACAAACTGGCGAATCCACAGGGAAATTTGTTTTCAACAACTTTAGAACTCAGAACTCATGGTTTCGCAGACCGAGAACAACAGGTCAAGAAGATATAACCAAGAAGATTATGCAACAAGGGGAAGTGAGTGGATTCAATGGAAAAATGACCGGGAATCGGGAATATCTCATGAAAAGTGTTAGGTATTAGGGGTTTTACCACTGTGTGCATAATCGTTTAACCAAAATCGATTCTTTAACTTCAAGGAGAAAATATATGGACTTTCTCTCTTAAATTTTCAAATGGATGAAGAAAAGGAAATAATAAGTGGGAGATAACCAATTCTTTATAAGACAACAATGAAAGAAGATAAAAAATTCAAGTGTGCTTCAGGGAAACATTGAGACAACTATGTAAGCTTGATTGTTACTGACCAACAATATCTTGTAGGAGTGACACTGTGGAAGAACTGATCCAATGTCTTATTTTGATCGAATTAACTAAAAGATGGTAAGCAACCAAATCATGACAAAATAAAATTGCGAAAATCAAAATAACAACAATAAAATGGCAGAAAAGTAAAAGCAATAAGAAATGTTTTAAAATAGAAAGAAAAAATCAAACTACTGTAAAACAGAAGAAAATAGTGCAAAATTGAAAGCAAAGCTAGGTTACTAGTATACAGAAAATCCAAATAGCATTAGAACTTTTCACGCTTGTCCCTTGTAATGTTTCAAGCAAGAACCGTTAGTGCTATAGGAAAACAATTTCTCCTGTAAATCCTTTAGAATGTAAAAGTTAGTACCTAGGGAAAAAACAATTTTGAAAGGACCCAAAAATAACACTTGGAACTCTGAGGTAATCATCATCCCCTCAACACATATAATTTTATCATCAAGGTAGATATGGGTACTGATCAATTCATCAAGAGTTGTGTGTATAGGTATTTAAAAAGCGATACTTGTATCAGGTAAGCCAAAAAACATGCATTTGTAAATCATGGTACCCCAATCTGAGATAAGAGTGGTTTTGTGAACATCTACCCCTTTTTCCTTGATTTTACTGTAACCGATTTTTTTTTCAAGCAAGGGCTTCATCTGTGACCTTATAACCTACTACAGAATCATCTCCATATTGAGAGGAGGAAAAGGATTTATCATAACAGCCCGACTAAGAGTGCGAATATTAATGCAGGTTCTAATATGATCAGTGGTCTTCGAGACAAGTATTCAATTGGAAACCCATTCGGGGTAACTAGAAAAATAATCCCAGCCCTTAAGAATTTTTCCAACTCCCTTTGAAGGGTTGCTCCAAATGCAAAGTTAATAAGTCTTTGTTTTTTCCTACCTGGTTTCATGCCTTCTTTGATGGGGATAACATGATGAATAAGACTAGAATAAAAACTACGAAGATCCTCATAAGACCAAGAAAAAACATTTTGAAATCCACCAAGTAGCTTGGAAAACCTCATTTCTTCTTTATCAGAACATTGGACACTTACTTTAACACTCTTTGAAGATTCAAGTGCCCCAATGTTCAAGGAGATGGTCTCACCCACCTTCCTTCTTAACTCCTCTTCTTTCTGTTTTTCTTTATTGCCTACATCACCTGATGAAAACGAACTCTCAAGAGGATTCAAGCCCTTAGGAATCTTGTTTTCTTTTATGGATATAATTTCCTTGGGATTAAGAGGTTCGTCTTGAATGAGAGTGCAAACACTCTCATTGTTAGGGAGGGCCTGCCAAGATTCTACATTGTCGGGGATGTGTGGGAGATGTAGATATTGAAAAGAACAACTAGGCATGTAAGGCAAATGTTGTTGATTAGGAGAAGCTGCAAAGACAACTAAACAATCAGCCATTGAGTTCAAATCCCTCTTAACATGGGTGATATTGAAAGATAACAGGTTTGAGATAAGTGCCGAAACAATTTGGGTGTAACGTTTTATCAACTTGTTGTTAGGAGAGTAAATTTTACGTAAGAGGTTCACAACAAGCTCAGAATCCCAAAAAAATGAAAGGTGACCACAATCGAGATTATAGGCATTCTCAATGCCTAATAATAAAGCTTCGAATTCAACGACATTGTCTGTACAAGCAAACTCCAATCTGTAGGAAAAATTATGAATTTTCCCTACAGGGGAAACCAAGATAATGCCAGCCCCATTTCTTACATTAGAGCATGAACCATCAAAGTGCATGTGCCACATATCATTATCTAAATCGATTTGGTCCAAAGGAATATTATCCTCTTCAACAAATATGGAATATACTCCTAGGTCCTCATCGATATAGTTTACACTAGGTTGTGGAACACTCTCTATGTAGGGTGAAATCCTTCCCTCTCTAAGGATGATAATGTTCTTACCATTCTGAGGAACGGATAAATGTGTCCCGTCGAGTGAGAGCTATCCACCTATTAAGGTTTTCCAATCTCTTCCCAAGATAATTGAGTAATTTCTTACAGGCATATCAATTACCTGATTACTAAGAGTTGTCATTATTACAGGGTGTGTGCATAAAACTAAGGTCACATATTTAATCTCACCCATGGTTGTTTGTTGTAGACTATTATAGGAGAGCATGCTTCTGGTGTTTTCATTTGTACAAGACAAGCCTATCTCTTCCATAATAATCTTCAACATCACACTTGGGCCCGAACCACCATCAATGAGGCAACAATGGGCAATCTTATCCATAATCTTTACAAAAATGTAAAAAGGGGGATTTTTTACAGGGTATCTAAAGTTATGTACACCTACTTTATTTACAGATGAATTCTCTCTATTTACCTCTTCATAGAGGTTGTATACAACATAATCTTTCCCTTCCATGAATTGTTTCAGATGCATCTGTTGTTCAGGGATGACAACCATGTCCAAAAGGGTTGCATCTGCTTTGATGTTGGCCAACTGATTTAAGATATTGTATTTGGTTGAAGGGAGAGGAGAGGTTGTTCCTTGAATTTCAGGAACCTTAGGAACCTGAACAGTAGTAGCAGGTGAGGATGAACTCGGGCTAGAAGAATTGCGAGGAGGATCGAATTTTCCCTTGGGAGCATAGGCTTTGTTCCTAGTATTGATGATCATGATATCTTTTGGCTCTGCAAAATCTAGGACATCGATAGTAGTTTCTGGTATTTTACCAAAGATCTTATCTCTGACACTCTTCTTTACCTCACATGTGGTCTCCTTGTGGTGTTCCTTGCAGAAGTTACACCAACTTCAAGGCAAGATAGCTTTAGGCTGAAAATTATTTTCAATTGGACCTATAAAGGGGGGTGCAGAAGAGGATGAAGCTCTAGGGGTGAGAGGGGAGACAGTTCCTTTTCACTCGAATGCTATCATATGATTATTCATGTCTTGTTCTAGCTATAGGAGGGCAGTGATCTCTATCTATTTAACTGATTCTCCCTGGAGAAGACCTGTTCTTTCAAGTTGTTCCTCATATTCTGAACAAATATGCAGAGAGAAACCAATATTATCAATGGAATTTTCCTCAATCCTATGATGGTAGGGGGAAGTAAATGCATTGTAGAAATGCATGAAAGTGGCTTGGTTCTAAGGTCAAATGAGTTCAGGGATCTGATTTTATAGCTTAGTGAAATGCAAGTTAAAAGACTTGATGGTCTCACCATCCTTATAAGTGATGTTATTGTATTCCCTTAACTTCTTGGCTGGGATTTTAGATTTCCCATAAGTGGATCATAACCAATATATTAAATCCTCCCAAGTAGACAAAATCTTAGGAGGAAGGTCAAAGAAATCGTCCGCATCCTTTCCTTCCAAGGAATTGACAAATAAGCGCATGCAAGTATCATTTTCATTGGCTCCTATGTTATGACAAGCATTAGAAAATGCCACCAAGTGTTTGTTTTTAGTGATAGTGTTATTTACTGAAAACCTAGGAATATGATATTTAAATTTAGGAAGTGGACGAGTAGTAGGTGCTAGGTTAAGAGGAGAGGACCATGCCACAGTGTGGTTGTGGCATCTTCTTCAAACTCAAAAATCCCATAATTTTTAATGACTTTGGTGGGGTTTGTGGTAGATTGGACAAAGATATGGTGGCTATATAAGATATAAATCATTGACAAAGATGAATACTGAGAAGAGGAAGCACTTCCAATTCCACCAGAGCCACCACTAGATGCCATCTTGTGGATGATAGATGAGGGAAAGAAAGATGAACTGGATGAATCAGACAAAGTTCTCCTTAGAGAACTTTGTTGGGCAGATAACAAAACATTCCTTCTTCCTATTTTAGCAATAGGATTAATTTCAGGTATATGGATAATATGCTTGGTATGATCAATAAATATATGCTTGGTATGGTTTTGAGGCCGATTGTGATGATTGGTATATGGATAATTTTCATTTCTGGGATGACAACCACTTTCATATTTTATTTGATGACTCTAATCCACCTTCTGTAGAGAGCATCAATGTGACAAATCGAGAGCCAATGATTATTACCAGTGTCCATCCTGCATATTCTACAGTGTTATTATTCCTTCCAGATTCTGCTACAACCCTTTTTCACTATGTGGATGGATCTTCTTATTTGGATCCACATGATAGGTGTCAGTCTTTGGAGAATCATTTTGAGTTGGTTATTGGGTTCCAAAAACTTCCATGGGGAGTTCACATGAGCACTTGGACATGGGACCCGGGCTTACAATGGTGGTTGGACTACTTCAGCATGGTGGCTTTCCTTTCTACACGGGACCTTGGTTCTCTAGTCTTCTTCAACATTATGGTCCACAATTATCCATGGGACCCTGGTATATGGTTGTACATCAAGCATTGAGGACAACGTTTTCATAAGGGGGATGGAATGTAAGGTAGCTAGAGAGGTAGTGGGGGGGCCCAGAGGGCCTATAGTGATAATAGTGGAGGTCATTCAATG
>ML795015.1:585745-605675 GCA_009831015.1 Picea engelmannii | reverse complement strand
TCTACTTCTAGAAGATTCCTCCTCTAGAATGTTCTTAGGTGATGGTAGCACTATATAAAGGGGTTCAAGCAATGTAATGAGACATGAAGAGAATTATTGTATTTGGAGAGGTAGCTCAATAGGAGGATGCCCCCTCGAAGAGGAAAGTGAATAAGAGAGGATCCCTTCCATAATAGGATCCATTGTATGGTGTTTCCATACCTCAAGGGTTTGGTAATAATAAAGTGTGGTTTCTTCTATCTTGCTTTGTGGATCTATTGTGTATTCAGTATTTGTGGTTATTATATTGGTAGATCTATTCAGGTTCTAATGTAAGGTAGCTAGAGAGGTAGTGGGGGGGGCCAGAGGGCCCATAGTGATAATAGTGGAGGTCATTCAATGTAAGGTGGACTAGGTCTGCTATATTATTAAATAAGGCCCACTATGGTAGTTAGATATAATAAATGGGTAATTAGATATAATAAATGTAAGAAGACTTCTTAGAAGATTCCTCCTCTAGAATGTTATTAGTTCATGGTAGCACTATATAAATGGGTTCAAGCAATGTAATGAGACATGAAGAGAAGTATTGTATTTGGAGCGGAAGCTCATTAGGAGGATGCCCCCTCGAAGAGGCAAATGAATAGGAGAGGATCCCTTCCATAATAGGATTCATTGTATAGTGTTTCCCTACCCGAAGGGTTTTATAGTAATAAAGAAGATTTTTCATATTGTTCTTGAATATCTATTGTGGTGCTTTTGTATTCAGTCATTGGTTCTTAACAAGTGGTATCAGAGCACTTTCCTTGACATATATTGTGGGCAAATATTTTTAATTTTTGCAGATTTTGTTTCGGAGAAGAAAAAGAGGGCCGCGACATTCCATAAATTTTCAGTATATTTTTGTAAAAAATTTGTAGAAACAGGTTGTAGATCTGATTTCCTCTCAGAAAAACACCAAATTTAAAAAAAAAATCGTATGAAATGGAGTCTGGGGAGTCAATATATTGAAGTTTTAAAATCTATAATTTTCAGGGTTTTTTCCGTGGACGGCGACACAAATTTTTGAAGATTTATGTAGAATATAGAGGCCTAATTTGCCCAAATAAATTACATATTTGATTTCCTCTCACAATTTTTTCAAAAAACAAAATCAACCGAAACGGAGTCCGGAAAGTGAAGTTATGAGCATTTTAAATTCAACAGTTTTTCAGGGTTTTTCCGGAAAACGCCGTGATTTTTTTCAGTAACTTATTGTTCTATTTTTTGAGTTTTTTCATGAAGGCTGTGGGACCGAAGATTTCATAGGGTACTCAGATGGATATTTCCTCTCAAACCCTCAAGATAATTCTTGAAGCATTCAAATCCAAATTGTATGACACATTGGATGCTAGATTGCATGACCTTGCAAATGGCCTCAATGATAGTTTCCGTAGTATTCGAGATTCATTGGATAAAATGAAACAAATATTTCTTATGGAGGATATCAGGGATGAATATAATCAAGAAATATATGCTTGGTATGATTCTGAGGCCGATTGTGATGCTTGATATATGGATAGTTGTCATTTCTGGGATGACAACCACTTTCATATTTTATTTGATGACTCTAATCCACTTTCTGTAGAGAGCATCAATATGACAAATCGAGAGCCAATGATTATTACCAATGTCCATATTGCATATTATACAGTGGTATTATTCCTTCCAGATTTTTCTACGACCCTTTTCCACTATGTGGATGGATATTCTTATTTGGATCCACATGACAGGTGTCAGTCTTTGGAGCATCATTTTGAGTTGGTTATTGGGTTCCAAAATCTTCCACGGGGAGTTCACATGAGCACTTGGACATGGGACCCGGGCTTACAATGGTGGTTGGACTACTTTAGCATGGTGGCTTTCCTTTCTACATGGGACCTTGGTTCTCTAGTCTTCTTCAACATTATGGTCCACAATTATCCATGGGACCCTGGTATATGGTTGTACATCAAGCGTTGAGGACAATGCTTTCATAAGGGGGATGGAATGTTATAAGGTAGCTAGAGAGGTAGTGGGGGGGCCCAGAGGGACCATAGTGATAATAGTGGAGGTCATTCAATGTAAGGTGGACGAGGTCCGCTATATTATTAAATAAGGCCCACTGTGGTAGTTAGATATAATAAATGGGTAATTAGATATAATAAATGTAAGATGACTTCTTAGAAGATTCCTCCTCTAGAATGTTCTTAGGGCATGGTATCACTATATAAAGGGGTTCAAGCGATGTAATGAGACATGAAGAGAAGTATTGTATTTGGAGTGGAAGCTCATTAGGAGGATGCCCCCTCAAAGAGGCAAATGAACAAGAGAGGATCCCTTCCATAATAGGATTCACTGTATGGTGTTTCCCTACTCGAAGGGTTTGATAGTAATAAAGAAGATTTTGCATATTGTTCTTGTATATATTTTGTGGTGCTTTTGTATTCAGTCATTGGTTCTTAACAATTTTTCTGAATTTTCCTTTGGCTGCGCTGAGCCTTTAGGCCTAATCTCACTGATCACATGAGAACAATCATCCCTCAAATGCATCCGGGAAGACACAGATTTATCATAACCATTAGAGGGTGAGGAAGGGGTAATAATGGCTTTTCCTTTGTCAAGGGCATGGTGGGCCTCATTTTTCAACCTTTTGCTAGCATGAGAGGATCAAACTGGTGAGTGGATAGGTGCATCTTGTATAATATGGTTAACAGGTGGGGGAGTAGGTAAGGACAAATTGGGCCAGCCATGATGCTGGGAGACTGTTGGGTCTACAATCTCTTTCCATCCGTCATTTTCAGGAACCTCTGGTTGCAATGAGACATGCAGGGGCACGGGAATACCAAGGGCTTGTGGAGCTTGGAAAGGAGGCCTTTCAGGCCTAGGTTGGACCACTCCTTTCCCAATCCAATTGAAAAATCCATCTTGAAACAACTGGCCTAACTCTTGTGAGTCAGCGTTAAAGTGTATGGAGAATCTTGGCCTTCTTGGGCCTTTGTTCCAATTACCTCTCCCTCGGTTTCCCCTGCCATGGCTACCTCGTCTGAAAAATCTCATTCCTGCATGCATGATTGATTAGAAAAATAGTCCTTTTAACAACCATACATGACAACTCTTTAAAAATATGAAATAGATTTTGTCTCAACAACATATCAGACTCATGCAATCCAATCCATACAAATTGTTTAACCATTGTCGATGAGCAAGGGGTGAAAAAAAGGTTTTGGGATATACGAGGGTATTGTATTAAGCGAAAAATGATAAAATGTGGGGAAAGGAAACATGGTTAGTTCTCAAAGACAACAACAATCAACTGTAATGCAAACCAAATAAAATATTACTATGATCCAACCACGAAAATGCGACTTCAAACTGCTTCAATACATAATTCTTCTTGACTGTAATTAAATTTTAGAACAGGGAGTGAAAAATGAATGTGGGAAGGCGATGGGATTGTAATTAGAGAAAAGAGAAATAATGATAGGGAAAGAGAGAGGATATTGTTCATAAAATTATTTAAGTAATATCTAAAACCATTCTGTAAAAGGAAATAACACCAACCAAATGACCACTATGACCCAAAAACAATTACTGTGTACAGTTCACACAATCTTGTGCATTAACTTGCTCCTTGTTTGTAATCAAATATTTAACATAGTGTCATCAAAACACGACAGTATGCATTCCACAACAACCTATAGGGGAGCTCCGTTCTTCCCATTTATCCATTTAATATTTAAAAAACAATTTCCAAATGAATAAATAGTCACTTAATCCCACTTTGTTCAGTATAAAAAATCAACCACCTTCCATCAACACAGACACAAAAATCATGCTCGATTTAATCCCTTGATTCCATCTACAATTAAATTGTAATGATATCATACTTCCACAACACCCGTGCCTATCACTGTTAAAATGCATGATATTCATTAAACATACATAGTGGATAGTCAACACATTGATCCATATTTAAATTGAAAAGATCCTGACTTGCCATTTAAACATAGAGGCAACAATCACCACTTCAACTCACGCTATGCTATGGAATACACAAACCATTCGACAAAATACAAGTGTATTTCTGTGACTGTACAGGTCCAATTCTCTTTGACTCTAAACATTCACAATGCTGGGCTATCAATCCAATACAATGAAGAAGCAACAATATACCTGATCTCATAACATTAATTGATCGAATTGCAACAAAACCATGTTTACAAACTCATGACCCTCTCTGATGGCGCAATCAAATAATATCGATAACAAATATAGTGGATGGCCATGCCATAATTACCACGATTGCAACACTCCATTTTGAAATTAAAAACACACAGTCACAACAATCATTAACTCCTTAACATGTTGTAGGAACGCCACACACATACCCACACATCACACATGAAGCATAATTGTGCATTAATCAATTGTAAACTAATGTTGGGTTAGCAATCAAACAATTGTAATGTAAGAGGCAATGACTCTGCATTCGAACCAATTCTACAATCAACCAATTATCATGTTGAGTTTGTCAATTTGATTGTCAAAATAACCAATGCAGTGACTAAATACCAAAACCAACACCACTGTCAACATAATCAACAAAGATGAGCCATAAATTGAACATTGGCGATAATACACCAACAAATCATAAAAACCAACAGTGTACCCGACGACCATGACAATTTCCTCTATCAAAACCTGGGCTTGAGAAATCGAGGGTTTGGTATGTGGACCAACACAGGGAGACATGGAGTCGATTTCCATCATCGGGTGAGAACCTCTGAGACCAATGGTGCACACACATGGTATACCACAATTAACTTCGCAGACATGGTGACAATTCCCGTGATAGAAGAGACTATAAAAAAAGGAGCAAGGCTTCATTCTAGTTCTGTAACAACACTTAGAACATGCAGGGTATAACCCTCGTGGTTTTCCCAATCAACCCGAGAATGTTGAGATAGGACAGGGTCGAGGAATAACAATCACCTTAAGCAATCCCTTTGGAAAAACAACCATCACAACCCACGATGCAACATTAGTAACTTGAACGAACTCATACCCAAGTGAAGCAAAGTGAAGTGACACAAGGTGTTTCAAACCTAGTAAACCCGATAACAACAAACGACCGAGTAAGGTGATAAGAAAGCATGGAGACGGACAACCAATCTGGACCGAATAAAAAAACATTTAACCAATACCAACAAGGATGACAGAGGGCCTTCATGGTTTCTAATACCCAGAATGATCAATAAAACTGTGACTCCAACATTAATTCAATGAAACCCACACCAACCATCCATTCCAGAAAAATATCACCAATTTACATAGTTGTTAGACTTAAGGAAAGAAAAAAATCATACATACCGAGGCACTATCTATTTCATAACCAGAGAAAATTCATGGATGGAAAAAAGACATACCTGTAACCAAGAGCACCTTAAAAACATGAGTTGGTCGAGCGGTTCTTCCTCTGATTGAAATTTGGAGCCCAACCACAACAAACATAGTTGAACAATAGCCTGACTAGGGTGGCGTCTAGTGGAAAGAGTAAGGGTGACGTGCAGTAAATGCACGTTGCCTCCACCCCCAGTCAATTAATTCCTTAGTACATGCCAACAAGGTTCCCATTAACTCATTTAATTAAACCATGTATCAAAACCATCACCCACTACTTGCCAATAGCGCGACCCATATCACATTTATCCATTTCCAACTTATGCCATAACACAAATCAACCATGTTACATATAACTCAATCAAATCACACAACTACTAACTTGTTAGCTAGGATTATCAACGATCATTTCAATTTCAATGCATGTATAGTAGTATATTAGCATACTTTAATTCCTTCCTTTTGCATTTTGTTACATTGCTTTTATTTTTTTCCCAGCGCTCTTATATATTATTTCTAACATGTCTCTTATGCAGGTGTCCTAGTAATGGATCCAAGAATAGATAACAATGATAACAATGGATAACATAGGTCGTTGTAACATAAAATTTGAGCCTAGAGCAGCAAAAAAAACACATAACACGCCTTAACCATCATCCAATTGTCACAATTAGAACCAACACATAATAAGCCCTATCCATCACCAATAAAAACAAGATCACATCAACCATGTAAGCAGTGTCGAACAATGGCACAAACATCAAATACGAGCCATATATTATCTCTCAATCTACAAGGGGGTCCCACCTACTAGTATTATTTATATTGTTAGCTGATAATAATAGGCTTTAGCAATACTTTGCAGGCAAAAAAAACTCGTTGCGATTTTAATCGTCAACACTATGCTTCTCTAGTTTCATCATTCCAACAATGAAGGGGGAGGAAAGGCAAGTGGACCCATACCGATATTGCTGAAGGAATATCATTTTCAGGACTAAATTATGGCATGTAATTATTTAGATACATACCTTGTATTCCCATGAAATAAGGGCCATTTCTGAAGATAAGATCTCAATCTACCTTGTTTTCAAACAAAAAGACAATAAACCCTTACAACAAAACATTGAAGACAATTTCCCTCGATTTTTTTTCTTCTAGTTCCGATCCAACCATTGATCCATATCATGCGGGGAGGGCCACAAACCAATAAACTACCCGATTAACCCACTCTTAGAAAGACGCAATGCAAATGGATGGGAGGTCAAAGGATGCACTGGATATTTGGGTATATAATCGATTTTATTTACAAATTGAGATGGAGGAGGCGACTTTATAGTCTTAGAATAAGAAGCAATCAACGACTAGAAAGCTAAAATGTTTGGAGGTGATGGGGGGAACCTCCCCCCGATCCAGAGGCCATGCTGCCATGAGGACACGATCTCAGCTACACAAAGTCTGAAAAAACCCTAGTCGCAAAGAAAAAAATCACTAATTTTCCATTACCTTCTGTCATGTCCCCATTTTTGGATTCCCTTATTATGCGGTTAGAGTTACTTCAAGAGGGGTGATCCAGCCAGGTCAGAGGGGTGAGACTAGGTCATCACTGAGCCTAGAAGGTTTGGAGGAGTTTTATGGGGCCCAACTTAGTTTATTTACCATTATTCATCATCAATATCAATTCCACACAACTTGTTCTTGGTTTTGCTGCATTCCGACGATTCCCGTAAAATGGGGTTATTATTAGGCATATTTTAATTAATTATACTAAAGGTACTATCTGGAGCTTGTTTCTTGGAGAAATACCTTAGTGTAATATCTCGTTGGAATTCGGGCAAAAATATATACAGGATGGGATGATGAAAAGTGTCTTTTAGTGGTTGGAGAAGTCATAAAGGAGAATTAACCACTTTCCGGTTTTAAAAAGGAGAATTAATTATTAATATGAGGAATAACCTTAGAAAGTCACTAAATAATTTAAGTGAATGAAAGAAAAGAAAAAAGAGGGCCTATAAAAGGGGATGAGAGTTCATTCTCTCAGGATATTGATTGATTATTTTTTATTTAGCCTCTTGGCTTGGAGAGCTCTTGGAGCTTAGGATTTTGAGAGTTTTGGTGACAAACCCTAGGTTCAACTTTGGTGGTGAGAGATCCACCCTAGCTAGCCAATATTGGTTTCAGTGGTGAGATATCCACCCTAGCCATTTTATCTTTAGACTTGGTATTCACTTGGAGATCATAGTTTCTTCAATAGTTGGCATCTTGAGGAGGAGATTTCCATATTTTCAGAGAGCCATTCTTCAAGGGAAATTTATTCATTGATTTGGGCGTATCATACTTTGGAGGAGTGAACCATATGTTGTGGAGGAGATGTATATTATTCTTGGTACGATTTTATTGGTAGTTGGGTGCGTATTTTTGAGGTAGGCCGAGTTTACCTTTAGCCAAGGCATTTATCTTCAGTAGGGCACGTCTCTTCATTTAGTGTTGCAATGTTTTGGTGGAGGACTCATCTTTTGGACAACCATCTCTTGTGGGAAGCTCTGGGGGGGATTCAAAAGGTTTATTTCTGCATATTTGTTTTCTTGGGAGCCATTTCTAGCCATTGAATCAATTGCTAACTATTGTATTTTGGATCTGGAAATCTCTGTTGTATGATGACTCAATATCAATATAAATAAAGCAAGATTTGAGGTACTTCTTAAATTCTGGTGTATTTTCCTTGGGAATTCATTCTATGAAATTTCCTTTCATTTTATATGGTGTTTTCATTGGCCCAAATACATAAATAAATCAACAACACACTTTAAATGGAAGCTACAACAAATAATTGCAAAGTGTTTGATAAAATGCATGAACCAACCAACTGCAATTTCCGTAACAACCAACAATAAAATATAACATCCACATATATGGGAACTTGGGAAGGTTGTTTATGAGGTGTTTGATGATAAACAACAATGAAGAAAACCTATATAAGTCGGGTCAACAAGTAGAGAAGGGTTGGAAAGGGTATTTTGAGCTTTCTGTCAAAGTGTTTGATGAAAGTTCCCAACCACAAAAATCATATTTTTAGATCATATTTAGTTGGGACAACAAGTAGAGAAGGGTTTGCAAGGGTCTTTTGAGCTTTTCGTCAAAGTGTTGATGAAAGTTCCCAACCAAAAAAATCATTTTTTTAGATCAGATTTGGTTGGGGATATTATAGTGGTATCAAAGCTGGTGATCTTGCTAGATTGTGGGGAATTCGGTGAAGGAAAAATATGCAACAGGGAATTGATGACAAGGAGAACATTCCCAGGAAAGAAAAAATGAAGTCTAAAAAAAAAATCATGGCTAAAATATTGCAACTTCTTCAATAAAGTAGGATGGATATAACAACAAGCTCATAGAAGTTTACAAGGATATTGAACTCATCACTTATTTCCCTAGGGAATATCAAGCATTGGGTGAGGAATTCCAAGATGCCATGTTTCTAGAAGCCTATTGCACCATCAAATTCAAGGACATAGATTGGAATACAAAACTATTGAAAATCATTGAGAAGAAGTAGAGAAGAGGTGAGCAAGATGAATACATGGACTTGTTGGAGGTGCAAGCACATATCCATGTGGAGGAGCATGCAAATAGCCATGATGAGGAGGTGTACATAGAGGAGGACCAAGCAGTGGTCTATGATGAGGTCATAGACACCAGTATGTTGGTGGGATTTGTTTCTAGTACCGATGAGGAGGGGGAACATATTGTCCCACTTATTATGAATTGGAGAACCATGACACAAGCACCCATGTTGAACAAATTGATGGCACCTATGTTAAGGATGTTTATGATTATAACGGTGTGTTAGAACCTAACTACAATGATCATTCAACATAATACCCTATTTATGATTCCTATGATGATGAGGATGTGATGGTACCCATGTGTGAAGGAGGATGGGTGTTTGAGAGACCATCAAGGGACATGGATCCTTCTTTCTAGGAACCATGCATGGATGATACAAGAGTAGGAGATAAACTTGGAGCTGACAACCAACCAAAAACCTTGTGTGAGGATGATGTCATGCATGAGCCCCATCGCAACATGGTATAACCTAATGCATTGGGTGAATTTTATGTGGGGAACATTATTACATATGACAACTAAGACCATTTGGATGTGGTTGGACAGAGGCTTCTAGCATGGCATGATTTGGAGGATCGCTTGTTGGTGACTGAGGATTAGATCACACAGGTATTGACCAGGCTTGATGGAGCTCATCGATTCATTGGGGATATTATGTGGAGAGCTTAGATGGAGGAGACACATAGTGGAGTGGCAAGTGGATTCACTAGTGCTCAGTTGTGCCTCATCAACGATGCACTAGAGAATCTAAAGTCAGACTACTTACAGATGTTTATGGACAGGGACCTTGTTCTCAAGTTTGTTGAGGACAAGGAAAGAGAGGTTGAGGAGTAACATTATCAGCTAAGTGTGGCACTCTCTTCACCACTTACAAGAGGGACTCCATCATCTTTGGTAGCTGTGACATAGGAGGGAGTGAGTGTCACACATGATGTGAGGGAGGAGCCTCTTATGATGAGTCCAGAAAAGGAGCATTCTGAGTTTGGATTGCACTTCGATTTGGCATTGCGGGGGTTAGGAGCCCTTTATTTTGGAAATATCATTGGAGGGTTAGAGTTTATCTACAAAGGATATGGTTGAGAACCTTCCTGGTGGAACAACCTGCGAAGAAGCATACGCGTCCATGAATTGGGTAGACAAGTACATGATGGACATGGAAACACTCTGGTGTATAGGTTTAGTCATAATCAATAGAGTGTTGGATTAAATAGCACATACATGGCACCAAATGATACAAGGGGACACAAGAGTATGTCACATTATACATGATTATACATTGGAACATGGTGGTGCAAACATAGTTTTGGAGGTGTTTCCTCTAGGGAGACCTCTTGATAGAGTCATTGAGTATACCATTGGGTTGAGGTTACCCAAGATCGGTGAGTGGATGGGTGAGACTCAACGCGTAGTGTATCCCTCGATGATTGAATTTCATCTTGGATATCATCAGGCTTGGTCTAGAGAGAAGGGTACTCACAAATATATTCTCGAGTATCATCATGAGTTCTTGGTCATGCTCTTGGGGTTTATAAATGCACTAGTCACCTTCTAGTCCTTCATGTAGTGGAAGAGATACATGTTGATGTTATTTGATTCCCTCATTATATACAATAGGAAAAGAGAGGATTACTGTAGCAAGTGGGATGAGATAGGTGGAATTATGGCCATGACATAGTTCATCCATTTGGACTCTGTGATAAGTGTGTTGAGTGCATAAGATGAGATCCATACTTGTTTGGATCGGTTCATAGAGTTTGCAGTTGGTGGAGTAGTGAATGGAATTATATGCTACATGGATTTCACATCTAGGAATTGACTCATTTGGAATCCGATTGTTATTGGTGGGGCACAACAACAGTCGACAAGCATTGAGAGTAGTGGACTTCCAATGTGGAGGTGGGATCTTGGCATTCATCCGAGTGATGGATTGTATCATATGAGGTTGATGACTGACAAAGTTGAGGCAGTGATTGGTTTGCATCATTGTGGGAATTTTGTGAGAGGAGTTGTGAAGTTTTTCTTTTCCCTCACAAGACCTAGGATCGAGGAGAGTCATGGATTGACATGTGTCGACTTCACTGAGGTGCCTTGGATGAGTATGGTCCATGATATGGGGTTCTATAAGAGGCGAGCACAATATGAGAGTGGTGTTCAGATGATTTTGATCGGAGGGATGCATAATCAACACAAGGATTCCCCTCTTAGGCTGGCATGGGACCCTGAGATTGCAATTGTTGACAGGATGACAACTGACACATGTGGGATTTCCAGTTTGCATTTTCCAGAGTTTACTCCTGGAGTGCGTAGGATTGGTCTCTTGGAGGAGTGGTATTTCGAGGAGTCGACCATGTTTAAAAAACATATGATCACTTGGCTTACCAGGGGTAGTCAGGTAGATTCACGTGATAGCACCGTATAGATCAGTATGATGAGCAGAGGGTGCTTCACTTCATACAAGATAGTTTGGGACCCTGGTGAATTCATCACTTACGGGCAGGTCCAAGAGATTCTCACGAGGAGGGAATTCATAGAAGTTGCATCAAGACACATGGGGAAGAGTCCACCTTGGTGGAAGAGCTCATTTGTGGACCAACTATTGGTGATAACTGAAAAAGTTGCAACAATGATTGGCCTGCTTTATTTTTGGGATGCAAGTAGAGGAGAGGTTGAGACTTATTCCAAACGATGGGACAAACCTTCTTTTTAGATACCCAGGATTGAGGCTGTTAGTGGATTTGCAGACTTCGGTTTCATGAAGATATCTTTGCAGGACATGATTCATGACAATAAATTTAGTCCCTACATGTATTTCAATGTGGGGCTCCAGGAGAGGACGATGCAGACTAGACACATTGGTCGATGGTTATTACCAGAGTGGTTTTGCGACAACATGGTGGTCCCTTATGGAGATTAGTTTGGGACCCTAGTATCATGTTCAGTTTCAGCTGGGTTCATTTTGTGGAGTAACAAGTTGTGATGGCATTGCTTGAGGACAAACAATATTTGGGAAGGGAGGATTTCCATGTCCCCATTTTTGAATTCCCTTATAATGTAGTTAGAGTTACTTTAGGAGGATTGAGTGAGCTAGTTCAGAGGGGGGAAAATAGGTCATTAGTGAGCCCATAAGGTTTGGAGAAATTTTATGGGGCCCAAATTAGTTTATTTACCATTATTCATCATCAGGCTCAATTCTGCACAACTTGTTTTTATGTTCCGTTGCATTCCAAAAATTCCCATAAAACAAGGTTATTATTGGGCATATTTTAATTAATTACACTAAGGTACTATTGGGACCTTGTTTCTTGGAGAAATACCTTAGTGTAATAGCTCTTTGGAACCGAGGAGAAAATATTTATAGGATGGAATGATGAAAAGTAACTTTTAGTGGCCAGAGAAGTCATAAAGGCGAATTAATAACTTTTTGTGATTAGAAAGGTGAACTAATTATTAATATGAGGAATAACCTTAGAAAGTCACTTAAATAATTTAAGTGAATGAAAGAAAAGAAAAAAGTGAGCCTATAAAAGGGGATGAGAGTTTATTCTCTCGAGATATTGATTGATTATTTTGTATTCGGCCTCTTGGCTTGGAGAGTCCTTGGAGCTTAGGATTTTGAGGGTTTTGGTGACAAGCCCTAGGTTCAGTTTCAGTGGTGAGAGATCCACCCTAGCTGGCCAAGTTGGTTTCGGTGGTGACATATCCACCATAGCCATTCTATCTTCAAATTTGGTATTCACTTGGAGATCATAGGTTCTTCAATAGTTGGCATATTGAGGAGCATATTTCCATATTTTCATAGATCCATTCTTTACGGGAAATTTATTCATTGAGTTGGGGGTATCATACCTTGGAGGAGTGAACCATATCTTGTGGAGGAGTTGCATATTCTTCTTGATACGATTTTATTGGTAGTTGGGTGTGTATTGTTGAGGTGGGTCGAGTTTCCCTTCGGCCAAGGCATTTATCTTCAGCAAGGCACGTCTCTTCATTTGGTGCCACAATGTTTTGGTGGAGGACTCATCTTTTTGACAACCATCTCTTGTGGGAAACTCTGTAAATTTCTGTTGTATGTTGACTTTATATTAATATAAATAAATCAAGATCTCTGGTACTTATTAAATTCGTGTGTATTTTCCTTGGGCATTCATTCTATGTAATTTCCTTGCATTTTCTATGGTCTTTTCATTGGCCCAAACACACAAATAAATAAAAAACACACTTTAAACGAAATATACAACAAACATTTGCAAAGTGTTTGACAAAATGCATGAACCAACCAATGAAAATTTCCGTAACAAGAATTAATAAATATAATAGCCACATATATGGGAACATTGGAAGGTTTTTTATGAGGTGTTTGACAATAAACAAAAACTAATAAAACCTTTATAAGTTGGGGCAACAAGTAGAGAAGGTTTGGAAATGTTGAGATTCAATAAGAAGATCCTAGTGAAAATTATGCACCTACACTAGGATGGAGCCTCAGGCTATTTTTAGGTGGAAGTATATTTTTAGATGATGAGAAAATTCTATTTATAGATGATGTCTATTTATAGATGATGAGCAAATTCTATTTATAGATGATGTCTATTTATAGATGGTGAGCAAATTCTATTTATAGATGTATGTTGACTATTATTATCCCTTAATAATAGTTGGACAATAAATATTAATCTATTCTCAATGACCACTTGGAAATAGTTAAATGAAGTGGAAAATCAGTTAGCTATAGGAAATTCGAGTTCAAAGGTTGACTAGTGGGACATGCAAGTCGAATTAGTTGTAACAGAGTTGGATATGTAGTTATGTGAGTTGTGAAGTAGTTTAACTTTGTTAAGTGAGTTAAGCTCAGTTGTACTAGTTGTAAATGAACTTACACTAGTGAGAGATCAGTGAATTAATTATTAATTAATTCATAATCAGTGATCTCACATGCAATTGAAGATTTACCACTGTTAACTACATGCATGTCAGATCCAATGGAGACCCAGTTGAGATAACAGGTGAAAGGGACAATTTGAATATCAATTGTGACATTAGTGAGTGCACTCATGCAACCACACACACATTGGATGTTCCCATGAGGAATGCACAACCTAGGAAAGAGGGATTCATTCATTGCAGTGATTTCCATTAGCAGGGATTGCGCAGAGGAGGCAGGTTGTCTGGAAGTAGTAAATTGGCACATGAATTTGTCAATTTTTGTATGACAACGTGAGACGATTTTATATTGTACCGAGAGCTCTTGGATTAGAGTTTTGTATGATATTGTTTCATGATCCATGATATATAAATAATATATGATAGTGGGGGTTTTTAGCTTTATGCTTTCCTGGTAAAAACATATGTGTTATGTGTGATTGATCTTTCTTCTTGATATTGCATTTGGCGATCGTGTTTTAAATTCTACAAGAATATTTGTAGAAGCGATTCTGTATTTAACAGTGGCATATAACTTTTAGATCAGGAGAATCCAAGCAATACATAATTTGTATTAAAATTTCTACATGGTATCAGAGTGCAGAAGATTGCAGAAGATGAGTTTGTGATTGGATATAATTCGAATTTGCAGAAAGAATTTCTTGGTGCTACAGATGATTCAGGATCGAAATGGCTTTCAATGGCTTGAGGTTAGAGTATGCACTAGAGGGCAGCTCAAACTACATTTATTGGAAGGAAAGGAAGGAAACAGTACTCAAAGACAATGGCTTGAAGGAATTCATTGACAAGGATGTTCCTAAGCCAGATGTTGCAAACACTACAAATCTTGATGCATGGAAAAAGAAAGTAGCAAAGGCGAGGATGATCCTATTGGAGGGAGTACGAGACCACATTGTCTCAGACCTCCATGGAAAATCCACACCATATGCAATGTGGAAGGATTTGACAAATCTATTAAAAAACAACAACGACCATAGGAAATTGACACTCAAATATAAACTCAGGAAGATCAAGATGGAGAAGGGCGACTCCATTCCAAAATATCTCAGGAAGTTTGTCCAATGTAGGGATGAGCTGGGGAGTGTGGGAATAATAGTCGCTGATGATGATTTGGTGAGCTTGGTGCTCCTAGGACTTCCCAAGAATTGGCACAGTTATCAAGACTCTGAATGAAAGGGAAAAATTTCCAGATTGGGAACGACTATGGTCGGATTTGGTGCAGGAGGAGTTCAGGCAGAACACCAGAGATGTCTCTTCATCAAAGCATGATGATGAAGAGGATTTTTCTTTGGATGGCAAGGCAAGGAAAGGGAAGGGGAATAAATTCCATTCAAAATCCGAGTCTAAAGGAAAGAAGTTGGATTTGTCCAAAGTGAAGTGTTTTCACTGTCACGACCATGGGCATATCGCTACTAACTGTCCGTAGAAGAAGAAGAATAAGAAGGCTGCTGGAGCTGTGACTGGTGAGGACCTTGCCTCGCAATTTGAACTTGAATTCTCCTTGATCGTATGCATGGTGTCAAGTGCATTGGGATCGGTTTGGTATTTGGATAATGGCACTTCCTTCCACATGATGAGAGATAAGGAGCTTTTCAGTGACTTGGAGGAGAGAGATCTCAAAATGAATATAGAGATGGGCAACGATGGAAGATACAATACAAATGGCATTGGTACCATTACCTTTAAGAGGGAATCAGGTAAACCATTTCAATTGAAATATGTTATGCGTGTTACAAGTCTGAAGAAAAACTTAGTCTCAGTTACAATGTTGGAGGACAGAGGCGATGACGTTGTTTTCGACGATGGAAAATCTTTCCCGCGACATAAAATAACGGGTCAAGTCAAGAAGATAGTGATTGGAGTTAATAATCTCTACAAGCTGGAGGTAGATGGCTACGCTTCCATGATGGGCAAGGAAAAAAAAGTTCTGACCCAGGATGAGGGCGAATTATGGCACAAGTGATTGGGCCATCTTCATCATGGAGCCTTGAAAATAATGCAACAAATACCTACTGGAATTCCAATGGGAAAACTTACTTAGTTAGACCAGTGCAAGGGTTACACCATGGGGAAGTATGTAAAGTCCACCTTTCATGAAAAGGAGAACCGTGCTTCAGTGATCCCGGAGAGAATTAACACAGACATGTGTGGACCATTCTCGGTTGCTTCAACAACAAAAAAACAAGTATTATGTTATTTTTGTTGATGAAATTTCTTGTAAATGCTGGATATTCTTCATGCAGAAGAAGGATCAAACATTGTCAAAGTTCTGCGAGTTTAAAGCGTTGGTGGAGAAAGAGTCAGGGAAGCAAGTGAAGGCTCTGAGGAACGATAATGGTGGAGAATACATCTCTAATGAACTCAAAGACTTCTACAACAAAGAAGGAATTCAAAGAGAACTCATAGTGCCTCATAACCCACAAAAAATTGGGGTCGCGGAGAGGAAGATCAGAACGATCGTGGATGAAGCACGAGTGATGTTGCATGATCAGGGCCTACCAATGCATTTGTGGGTGGAAGCATGCACCACTGTGGTTTATGTGAAAAACCGTTGTCCTTGTAGATTACTTGGCATGAGTACACCTGAAGAAGCTTTCACTGGTAAGAAACCTGATGTTTCTCATTTTAAGATTTTTGGCTCATCTGTTTATGTGCATGTGACCAAGATGTCAGGAAGAAGCTGGAGTCGACTGCTAAAGTTGGGATATTTTTGGGGTACACAGAAACACCCCATAATTATCATGTGTATTTGCCTAATAGTTAGATGACTGTTATGCAACGGGATATAAAATTCGATGAGGGGAAATCCATGCAGTTGTCGCTTGAGAGGGAGCTAGACTTGCATGAAGAGGAGGAACTGCTGGTTCCCAAAGATGAGTCTCAAGATGTGGATCAACCACATGAGGAGGTTCATGGAGTGGAGGAAGCCACTCATGCAGATCCATCCATCAGAAATGGCAGAAAGCACACCACATAAGCTGATAGATTGAGACTAGATGCTGCACAGAATGTAGGAGCCCCTACTTCACAGCGCAGACAGAGACAATCTCCTGATCGATTTACTAGATACATGGCTCTCATGACAAAAAGTATTGTGACTGAACCATCTTCCTTTCAGGAAGAAGTGCAGGATCCCACTTGGGTTGATGCAATGGTGGAGGAGTATGACTCCATTGTCAAAAACAATGCATGGGAAATTGTCCCAAGATAGGTCGACAAATCAGTGGTAGGTTCGAGATGGATCTACAAGGTAAAACAAGATGCTGATGGGAGTGTGGAGAAATACAAGGCCAGATTTGTGGCCTGGGGCTTCTCATAGATCAAGGGGATATATTATGAAGAAAATTTTGCACCTGTCGCACGATATTCTTCCATAAGATCCATCTTTACAATCTCAACGTAGATTGGCTGGCGCATGCATCATATGGATGCAAAAACTGCATTTCTCAATGGGATCATTGAGGAAGAGGTGTACATAGAGCATCTAGAAGGATTTGATATCTTCAGCAGCGAGTCGCACGTGTGCTGACTCAAAAGAGTGTTGTATGGGCTTAAGCAAGCACCCCATGCTTGGTACACTCGGATAGACAACTATTTCACCGGACTGGGCTTCACCAAAAGTGAAGTGGATGCAAACCTATACCAAATTGTGGTGGAGGGTAAGATTTTAATCATTGTTCTTTATGTTGATGATTTAATACTGACTGGTGATGAGTAGTTGATACACTCATGCAAGGAGGACCTTGAAAAGGAGTTCGAGATGAAGGATATGGGCCTCCTTCATTATTTCCTTGGATTGGAAATATGGCAGCGAGATGGTGAAATTTTTTTGTCTCAAGGAAAGTATGCAAGGGAGATAATGGGTAAGTTTCACATGGAGAGATTTAAACCCATGGATACTCCTCTTCCAGGAAAATGGAAGAATGAGGATGCTACTTCTGGAGAGGTAGTGGATGTTATTGTCTATCGACATTTAGTGGGTTCACTAATGTATCTAGTGAACATGAGACCGTACATTTTCTATGTAGTTAACCAACTGAGTCAAGCTATGGTTAAGCCTACCAAGCTCTTTTGGAAGGTGGGTAAGCATGTCCTGAGATACCTGAGGGGAACATATGAGTATGGATTATGGTATAGACATACGAATGAGGTGAATTTGCATGGCTTCATGGATGTAGATTGGGCGGGCATCCCAACGGATAGAAATAACACATTAGGGGGGATATTTAGTATCGTATCTACAACTGTTTCTTGGTACAACAGGAAGCAGATATCCATGGCACTCAATTCAGTGGAAGAGGAATACATGGCAACGAGTCAAGCTGCATGTGAGGCTATCTGGATGAGAAAGATCTTGGTTGGTTTGTTTGGTTCTCATTTATATCCGACAATGATTCATTGTGATAATCAGAGTTGCATTGGAATCTCAATTAATCCTATGTTTCATGATAGATATAATCATATAGATATCCGATATCATCATATCAGAGATTGTGTGCAGCAGAAGATCATGTTTCTTTAGTACATTCCTACGGAAGATCAGGATGTAGACATTATGATGAAGGTGCTCACCAGGAGAAAATTCGAATACCATAGAGATAGGATCGAGGTGAAGGATAATCCCTTTCTTGTTGAGAGGGAGTGTTGAGATTCAACAAGAAGATCCCAGTGAAAATTATGCTCCTACACTAGGATGGAGCCTCATGCTATTTTTAGGTGGAAGTTTATTTTTAGATGATGAACAAATTCTATTTATAGATGATGAGAAAATTATATTTATAGATGATGTCTATTTATAGATGGTGAGCGAATTCTATTTATAGATGCATGTAGACTATTATTATCCCTTAATAATAGTTGGACAATAAATATTAATCTATTATCAATGAGCACTTGGAAATAGTTAACTAAAGTGAAAAATCAGTTAGTTATAGGAAGTTCGAGTTCAAAGGTTGACTGGTGGGACATGCAAGTTGAATTAGTTGTAACAGAGTTGGATGTGTAGTTATGTGAGTTGTGAAGTAGTTTAACTCAGTTAAGTGAGTTAAGATCAATTGTATTAGTTGTAATTGAACTTACACTAGTGATATATCAATGAATTAATTATTAATTAATTCACAATCAGTGATCTCACATGCAACTGAAGATTTACCACAGTTAACTACATGCATGTCAGATCCAGTGGAGACCCAGTTGAGATAACATGTGAAATGGACAATTTGACTATCAATTGTGACATTAGTGAGTGCACTCATGCAACCACACACACATTGGATGTGCCCATGAGGAATGCACAACTTAGGCAAGAGGGATTCATTCATTGCAGGGATTTCCATTAGCAGGGATTGCGCAGAGGAGGCAAGCTATCTGGAAGCAGTAAATTGGCACATGCATTTGTCAATTTTTGTATGACAGTGTGAAACGATTGTATATTGTACTGAGAGCTATTGGATTAGAGTTTTGTATGATATTGTTTCATGATCCATGATATATACATAATATATGATAGTGGGGTTTTTAGCTTTATGCTTTCTTGGTAAAAACATTTGTGTTATGTGTGATTGATCTTTCTTCTTGATATTTCAATTGGCGATCATGTTTTAAATTCTGCAAGAATATTTGTAGAAGTGATTCTGTATTTAACAGTGACATATAATTGTTAGATCAGGAGAATCCAGGAAATACAAAATTTGTATTAAAATTTCTACAGGCAAGGGTCTTTTGAGCTTTTTGTCAAAGTGTTTGAAAAAAGTTCCCAACCATAAAAATCAGATTTGGTTGGGGATATTATACCTTCCTAACATTTTAACTCATAAAAAATATGGTGATTTAGTGTTTATTAATTTATTTGGTTGTCATTGATGTCAACTCTTGAAGCAAGTCCGGTAGAAAATTCTGGTAGTTCCAATAATATGGTTAAGGGACTCAAGATTGTTTGAGGTATGAAGATATGAATATAAATGTATTT
>ML795015.1:535966-557075 GCA_009831015.1 Picea engelmannii | reverse complement strand
TGTTTACATTCAAGCACCTTGGATTCATTTATGCAGAGAGGATATCTGCTTTATTGATGTTCTTCTTTGAGTTATATTTTTCTTCCTCTATTTAACAAACCTTTATCTGATATGCATATTGATTGCATTTAATGAGAAGGGTGTTTTCTTGACTCCATAGCCCAATGGTCTATCATTGATTTACAACAGCTTACTATCCTTTCCCTTGTTTTCTTTTTCTTGATCCACAAAATCAATCAAGTATTTTTGTTTCTATGTTACCAAGCTTACTCTCATTTGTAGTCTGGGAGTGACTCTTGGAGTGATAATAAGGTCAATGATGATAGAGTCCCAACCATTAATGGTTGGATTGTTGTCCCCCCCTTGGAAATGACAAGTGCAAGAATACATAACTTGTTTTTCTATCAAACAAGATATTGGGGGCAGTTGTACCTCTACTCCCTCATTTCTCTATTATCCTGGTGATGAGGTCAAACCTTATAATGATGATATTTTCAAGATTGGGTTGAATTAATAGAATATCCTCCCCGCTCATGGTACATGGGGAACATCCCCAAAATTTGAGAAGTTTCCTAAGGTGGACCACATTTAATTCTACCTTATAGACTTGTACAAATATATGCATGCACACGATTACACGTATTAGGGAGTTCTTGAACCAACAAAAACTTATAGCAAGTTGAGTATGAATTAAAAGTAGATCATTCCCTTTATTTCAAATAAAAATGAATATCCACTCTGAAAATTGAAATGAGACTTGAAATTCTATTGATCAAGGGAGATTATCACCTAACATGGATGCTTTCCACAAAATGGGGGCTGGTAAAAATTGGCCATAGAAGACTTGACTCAATCCTAGGAGAACTTGGCTAGGGGATAGAACTAAAGAAAGTGTTTGAGTGCCTTGACCCAAGCACATAAATGAATTTTAGGTCACAAGACCCTTGGGCAAGTAATTATCCTACCCATAGGTAGGGCACCATTATTAGAGACCAAGCAAAGGAATATTTGTTAGTTCAAGCAAATCCTTCTATAAATTAATAACATCAGAGGCACAAGAAAATTCAACCACACTATACACACTATGAAAAGCAAGGGAAACAAAGGATATGTGTGATCCAAGCCCCCGAAGGGGAAATTTTATTAAATAATCATTCCCCAATGTTTCCCTATAGTACACATGATTCCTTTATATAATGTGAGGTGATCATAACGAATACATCATAATTGGGAAATTAGTTTAATTATTTCCAACAATATCTCCCTAACTATCTCGTATGATTTCTCCACAATCTCTCCATGATTTTCTCAACAATATTCATCCCTATATTCACTCAATTATCTCTATATCTTATTCCTAGGTAGAATTTCTAGAATAAGTCTACAACATTACAATAATCATATTACTAATCATTACAAGTAGGAATTATTCTTTATGTCCCTTAAATGAGTATTCTTCATTAAACTAGTCTCTTTTCCATATTTTCCTTTATCATCCTTTTAACCTTGATTTTCTTTGGTCTTTTTTCATCTTGTACCTACAACACAAAAACATTGTTGAATTCCATATAAAAGAGTAGCCATCCACCATAATACATGGGTTGCGAGCCACTATATCTATCAATTCTCTAGGAAACCCTTTCTTGTACATGGTTCATCAACCATTATTCCGTCATGAATTTGCATACTTGTACATGCTATTCCCCTATATCATCATCATCATGATCCTCCTAGGTTTCTCGATGCTCCTGTAAACTATGAAGATTGAAAAGTTAGGTTTTCTATTTTGATTTTAAACTCTAGATCTTGTTGAGACAACCGTCAATAATTGGCTTTGTACATAACCACTTATAGTCATTAATCAATGTGTATTTGTGAAGTGCAGGCCTAACATAAGGTGTTCGGGATTAGGATTTTAACTTTGTCCAAAATGATCCTGTTTGTGTTAGATATCCCAAAGTGAACTTTAAGATTTTGTCTAGCACCTAGACTCTTACTCCTTAGCTATCAAATAGATATTTGGTAGCATTAATGCCTTTGTTGAAAAATATTAGGCCTATAACCAATGGATCTCATTTAGAACCAATGAAATATCAGGCCTATAACCAATGGATCTCATTTAGAGCCTTACCTTCCTAAGATACAATAGTTGACTACTAGATAGAATGGTAATTTATCATGGACCATGTTATGAAGGATTGTTTCTTTCCTCTTAAAAAAGGATTTGGCAAAATCCTAGGCCTTATAGATACCCCGGGCCACAAATAAGCCTTTGTTTTTAAACTATAGCTTTCCACACATGGTTGTACGTCGACTCCTTGGCACTGACTTAATCATCCTCACGTAACCTCAGCGTACAACATAGTAACACAACACAGTCCTTTAAACACATAGGAGACTTAGTAACTTCTTTATCCTCATGTAGTGATCACAACAGTTCTTGAACAATACTGTCACATGTCCCAATCTCACACAGCTCCCTTTCTCATGTGGATTTCACTATGGTAGTGGCAGCAATCCCTACGCAGCCACTACAATAAATTCTCAGACAACCCAGCAGTTTCACAAAACCTGCTCGCCTTTCCTCGTTGCTCTGTCTTTCACTCAACATCTGCAAGTCTCTATAGTGATTGTACAGGTGGTTACCTTGGTGGCTCCTCCTTCTTAATTCAAGCTGCAATGAGCACAAAGTATCTTGATCAAAACATCGGCTTCACCCCCAATGACATTGCCTTCTATTTATGTGTCCTTTACAGAGCAACTCTTGCCTGAGCCTCTTCCTGTTCTTTGCATCAAGTGTTAAAGTCTCCATTAAATTTCTATTAATCTGAATATCAAAATCATAACTGAAGTAATTGTTGCCGTCTGTGACCATTTTGTATGGTCTTACCAATACCCTTCCTGTCTATCGCAGGGAGCCTCAATTCTTGGTCACGTCAAAGTTTCACAATGATTATGAAACTTCATGTGATAATCTTTCAACAAGGAGAGCACTCATCCAGAAAAACCAGCCGCATTCACAGCCTCGGTGACTTACCATTTGAAACTCGGATTACAATTTCATATTGCAATTCGGGGAAACTCTTGTACCAGAGTTGTGACCAAATCAACTTCAATTTAAATTCAACCTGCTGCCATCAATCCAATTGACTTTTGAAAGGTGGAATGGCATATCATGGAGTCTTTTACCAGAGTGAATTTCAACGAATAGGGCTATCGGGTCGAAAGTTTGAAACACAACGCTAACTTGCCAAACCCCCCCACACTGCATGCTTCTTAGCACAGGGGTGAAGAAACTAATGTAGACGAGAAACAGTAGAGTTGTCATCCTTTGTGGTTCCTGCATTCCCATTCATTGGATTCGATCCCGTTATCTCGTTTTGGAAACTCGGTTCTCGTAGACTCTGATGAATCAACGCTGATGGATTCAAAGGTCGAGGTTTTGGTGCAGCCAAACCCACCACCGAGGTCATAGTTCTCAGGAAATTAAAATTTTATCCGAAAAATTGAAGGTAGAGGAGCCTTCACTCTCCTCTAATGTTACAGACTCTGTTTTTGAGCATGATATTACATCCAACCTTAAAAAGGTAATTACAGGGTCCCCTCAGCAAAAAGAAACCTCTTCTTCTTCTTTGAATTCCTCACCCACAAAGCCTGTAGAGGGTGTTTTCTACACTCATACTAATCTGCCTGTTCTTGAAGATATTTTACATGATCTGTCCTCTAAGGGAGAAGAAAGCTTAGCCTTGTTGCTTGGTCAGTTTTACAAGGCCTCTTATTTTCCACCCATCTCTGAAATTTTTTCTCAAAGTGAAGTGAGACAACCATTTTATTTAAACTCAACCATCCCATCTCAACCTTCATCTCCTGAAAATTCTTCTTCTATATCAACCCCCAAGATTGCCATGGTTGTCCCTTTAACCAAGATGGAACAGATTTTAGCAAATAGGTATACTCCACTTGTCTTGCCCAATCCCTTATCTGCCATGCTAACTGGAGATTATCAGAAAAATATGCCAAAGTTTACCAGAGCTGGGGATTAAACTGTAGAATAACATATAGAATCTTTTTATGATTATGCTGAAAATATTAACATTTCAGAAGAAGATGTGTGGACCAGAGTTTTTTTGCAGAGTTTGGATGGCCAAGCCCGGAAGTGGTTCAAAGAGCTACCGAAAAATTCAGTGACAGGTATTGAGCAACTAGATGAGGTGTTCTTAAAACACTGGGGAGAAAGAAGAGATCTACTATATTACATTTCTGAATTCGGAAACTTAAGAAGAGAAGATGGGGAGTCAGTATCAGACTTCATCAAAAGATTTAATAGAATGTTTGGTAAGATCCATGCAGAGATCAAACCAAGTGATGCATCAACAAAGATCACATTTTCTGCTGCTTTTGATCCAGATTTCTGTCTAATCCTCAGAGAAAGAAGATTAGCCACACTTGCATTTTGCTTTAATGCAAGATGTTGCCCTCGAAGTCGAATCAAATATTATGGCATCTCAGAAGATCAAAGGAAAGGTTGAGAGAAAGAAGTTTTCTGCTGAGCCCCCTTCTTCTTCTAATAGTAAAAAGGAAAAGTTGGCCAAGATGTTGGACAACTTGACATCTGAAATGTCAAAATTGAAGATCCAGAATCAACAACCAGCAAGGACAAAAGAGCCAAATGCTTTTGTCCCTAGAAATTCGAATGCTTTCCCTTATAGAAGGAGCAATCAACAAGTCCAGATCCTTCAAAGAGACATGAATGCAGCTGATGATCAGAGAATCAGACCCCCTTTCCAAAATGCAATGCTAGAAGAAGAACAACAGATGCCTCATGATGAAGTTGAAGAAGCAAATGACATAAATTGTTTTGGTGACGAAAATGATTCCTCCTTTTTGACACAAGTAGATTATGAAGAAGCCCTGATGGATCAGGAAATTCATGAGGCAAGTATTGAAGAATCTGTCTATCAGAGGGATGATCAACAAGGTTATAATTTAAGATCTAAAAATGCTGCCCCTAAACCATTGCCCGCTGCTCCTGTGAAGAAGAAAGAAGTCGCTGCCAAGAAGCCTGCTGCTTCTGTAAAACAGACCTCTACTCCTGCAAAATAGCAGCAGAAGCAATCACAGCCCCTAGCCAAGGAGCAAGTCATTCTCAAAGCCCCTTTCAACGAGGTAAAAACTTCTGACAAATCAACATATTCTTTTAATTTCGAATCAGAAATTTAGAAAGTAAAAATACCTATGCCATTGACCGAACTCATGAAGAATGATATTTTCAAGTCTGCCATCCTTAAGTCCCTTGAACCGAAGACCTCTTCATATGCTGATTTTGTAAACTTACAAGATGACAATCCAACAATAACTATAGGACCTATGATAGAAGACCGAGATGATTCTTGTCCACCATTCTATATATCCCTAAATGTTCATGACAAGATCCTTCACAACTGCTTGCTTGATTCAGGAGCATCACATAATCTTATGCCCAAAGCAGTGATGGATGAGCTTGGGCTTGAGGTCACCAAACCATATCATGATCTCTTCTCTTTTGAATCTAGGAAAGTCAGATGCCTTGGCCTCATAAAAGACCTTGTTATAAACCTTGCCCAATTGCCAATGAGGAGCATGGTAATGGATGTCGTGGTTGCTAATATCCCACCCATGTTCGGACTCCTCTTGTCACGTCCATGGAGCAAAAGGTTAGGTGGTACCTTGCAGATGGATCTTTCGTATGCTACGATTCTGGTGTTTGGAGGAGAGTTAAAAAGACTCTACAGAGAAAATCAACTTGCCTACATCATCAGTGATGCAAAAAATTATGTAAATCATCCTATTTATGCTGTAGATACAGACTTTGGCTCGTGTATTCTTCAAATAGACGATTCTCAACTAGATCCTTTGCAGCTTGTAAAGCCCACTGAACAATGAACCGAGGAAAAGGGTGTTCAAGTTTGGACTATGTATTTTGATGGTGCCAGTACTAAAGACTCAGCAGGTGCAGGGGTAGTTTTGATTTCTCCTTCGAAGGAGACTATACATTTGTCTTTTAAGCTCAATTTCAAAACTACTAACAACATAGTAGAGTATGAGGCCTTGATGTTGGGATTAAATTCAGCTAAGGAGATGGGGATAAAAGGATTAAAGGTGTTCGGAGATGCAGATCTCATCATACAACAAGTAAACAATACTTTCCAAGCAAAGCATGTCAAATTGAAAGCCTACAGGGATGAGCTATGGAAAATTAGAGATTCTTTTTCCATTTTTGAGATTTCTTATATACCCAGAGATATGAAACATCTTTCCGATTCCCTTGCTATTTCAGCCAGCATGTTTATTCCTCCCATGCCCCCCAGGCTCAATTATGAAATCCAAGTCAAATATAGGCCATCTTTGCCCTACAATATTAAATACTGGAAATTTTTTGAAGATGATGATGAACTTAATAGATTTATTCAGGTGGTAGATGAATTTTCTGATATGCACGTCGACCAACAGAATCTAAATATAGAGGAATCCCAGAAGCCTAAGCTAAAACAAAAATTGGGTCAGCATGATATTGTTCAACTACCTAACAATTATATACCTCGGGGTTTTGTACCTCTTGAAAATCTATTTGATGACAACTATGTCCCCTACAAGCCAGATAAAAAGGAGAAAGAGCATGTTGTTCATGAGCACAACATAGGAAGCAAAAGCCAACCTAAATTCATAAATCTGTCCTCTGAATTGACTGCTGATCAGAAGTCTGAATATTGCATCATTTTGAAAGAATTCTCTGATGTTTTTTCTTGGAAATATAGTGATCTGAAGACTTATGACCCTAATATCATTCAACATAAGATCCCACTTGAAAAGGACACCATCCCTTTCAAACAAAAGCTCAGACCTATTAGTCCTCTTCTTTTGCCTGTGATTGAAAGGGAAATCAAAAAGCTTCTTGATGCTAAGATCATAATCCCTTTGAGATACTCTAAATGGATTGCAAATCTAGTAATAGTGAGAAAGAAAAATGGTGAGGTCAGGTTATGTGTGGAATTTAGAAACCTAAACAAATGCTCTAAGAAAGACAACTATCCCCTACCTAAAATGGAACATTTGCTGCAAAGAATTTCATGGGCTACTGTTATGTCTTTCCTAGATGGTTTTTTCAGCTATAACCATATTTTTGTCCATCGTGATGACCAAGAGAAGACTACTTTTACTACTCCTTGGGGTACCTTTATGTACGCCAAAATGCCATTCAGATTAATGAATGTTGGGGCCACGTTTCAAAGGGCCATGGACATAACTTTTGTGGGTCAGAAGGACAAGTTTATCCTCATCTATCTTGATGACATCACAGTTTATTCCAACAGTCATGAGGAGCATCTAAAGCATTTAAAAAGAGTTTTTCTGAAGTGCAGGCAGTTCGAAATTTCATTGAATCCAAAAAGTCCCATTTTGCTCTCAGGAAAGGCAAGATCTTAGGCCACATTGTCTCAGTAGAAGGCGTGAAAATTGATCCGGCTCAGGTAGAAGCAATTCAAAGGCTGTCATTGACAAGGTCGAAAAAGGATATTCAATCGCTGCTCGGTAATATTAATTTTGTTAGAAGATTTGTTCCAAATTTCGCCGAGCTAGTAAAACACATAACATGTATGCTGAAAAAGGGGTCTGAGATAAAATGGATAGACAACGCAAGGAATTCATTTCAGGATATCAAACAGGCTATCATGGAATCCCCGACTCTGATCAGTCCGGATTACAACAAGATTTTCTACATTTTTTCCTTTGCTTCTTATGACACAGTGGTAGCCGTCTACAGAAAGATGATGACAATATGGATCACCCAGTTGCTTTCTTTAGAAAAACAATTAGAGATGTTGAACTAAGGTATGATCCTATTGAAAAACAAGCCTATGCTCTCATAAAATCTTTAAAATCTTTCAGAATTTATATCCTCCACTCAAAAGTCATTGCATATGTTCCTTCACCCTCCGTGAAAGATGTTTTGACTCAGCCTGATATTGATGGAAAGAGAGCTAAATGGATTGCAAAGTTGATCGAGTTCAACATTGAATTGAAGCCCACCAAATTGGTAAAAGGCCAAGGCCTTGCTAAGCTTTTAACAAAGGAAAACCATGAGTTGCTGAAAATAAATTTCATAGGGGAAAATTCAGGGAATTTGCAGACGGAGGTGGCAGCAGAAGGACAACATAACAATCAACAGGTGGCATAGCATTTGTCTTCTTGTGAATGGTACTCAGGTATTATACATTTTTTACAAAATCTAGAGGTTCCTCCTGAACTCAGCATGACTCAAGCCCGAGCCCTTAAGCTCAGAGCCATCAAATTTTGGATTTACAATAATATGTTATATTGGAAAGACCCTGTTGGTTTACTACTCAGATGTTTAGACAAAGAAGAGTTAGTGGAAGTTATACATCAGTTTCATTCAAGTGTTTGTGGAGGTCATCATTACTGGAAGACCACGGTTCATAAAATTCTAAGGGCTGGATACTATTGGCCTTTTCTTTTCTTAGATGTGTGTGCCTTTGTCAAAGCTTGTGATAAATGTCAAAGATTCATAGGAAAACAACAACTAAAATCTTTTCCCCTGAGACCTATAGTAGTGAATGGGCCTTTTCAGCAGTGGGGTTTAGATTTTATAGGTGAGATAAATCCTTCGTCTAGTGGTCAACATAAGTGGATCTTAGTAGCCACAGATTATTTTACAAAATGGATAGAGGCAGTTCCCACCAGGAATGTCACTCACCAGGTTGTCATGAAGTTTCTTTATGAAAATATCTTGAGCAGATTTAGCTGCCCCAAAAGGCTGGTAACAGATAATGCAACAACTTTCAAAGCAGATGCATTGGTCGACATGTGTGAATCAATGGGCATCTAGTTGGTACATTCAACCCCCTACTACCCTCAAGGTAATGGCCTGGCCGAATCATCCAATAAGAGCTTAATCAAAATCATCAGAAAACTGTTAGAGGAGAACAAAAATAATTGGGATTCTACACTAAAATTTGCTCTATGGGCAGACAAAGTAACTATCAAAAAGTCCATAGGAACCTCTCCATTCAAATTGGTCCATGGGACTAATGCCATTTTTCATGTTCAGTTAATTTTACCAGTGGCTAGATTCTTTGAGGAAGAGCAAACTGAGTCAAATGATATGGTAAGAAGAATGCTTGATTTGGTGGAACTGCAGTAGGCCCACGAACATTTAATGGACAGATCAGAGGCTCATCAAAAGAAGATCAAAGATACTTTTGACAGAAAGGCAAAGGTGGATAATTTCCAGGTTGGTGATTGGGTTCTGAAATGGGATGCTCTCAGACAGGATAAAGTCAAACATAACAAGTTTGATTCTTTGTGGATCGGCCCTTTCATGATAACTCAAGTACAACACAACAACACATTCATTCTGCAGAATCTGGGAGGTGAACAAATGTTCGGTGGCCCAGTCAATGGGCGATTTCTGAAACTCTATTTTGTCTAAGGCTGTGAAGCCTGGTCATTGTAATTTTAGTTTTAGTCTTTATTTTTACAGAATAACTCCATGCCCAATGGAAACACTAGCAGATAGTTTTTAGTTTTCTTTTTCAGGAAAGGAATTGGTTCTGTGGTTCTTGAAACCTCACAGGGAGGCGTTCATCCCCAATAGGAGCCAATGTTATCTCCTCAAATAAATTAGTGGAGATTTTTCTTTTTAGGTGATAGATTGTGGTCCAAAATTTATTTCTAAATTTTTGTAGGTAGATTAGAGAGTCTATTTTCTGTAAATAAACTCAGAAAGAACTTTTGATTTGGTTTGGTCAAGCAAAAGATAGATCTCAGGTTTCATTGGTTTAGGTTAGCCTGAAACGCGCTCATTAACCACCGAAAGCCTTCATTCTCGGTAGTTAAGAGGGAAAAGAAAAAGCTCAGTTAACTACCAAAAAGATTTCAATGGGAAAAATGAAAAGCCCGTGCTTTCGCACAAGCCAGTTGTCAATTGGCGTAATCATGAAGACATAACCGTTGAAATTCCATGGAGGTGGTAAGGTATGCATGTTCTTGTTGTATCTATCCGAAGATTGATACCCTGTTGTCCTTTTAACTACATTTGTCATTTCAAAATTAAGGCTCGGCAAAGACACAAAAACTCATGCATGTTTCCCGACTAACATAAATGATTATTCACATAGCCCCTCACTATCTCCAGTCATGAGGACACAAATCCATTATGACCCCGATTAATCTTTGATTTGATCTCCATTTATTATCAATTCGAATCCGGGAGTCATTGTGATAGTCTTGAGCCCGTGATTTCATCAAGCAAACGCATATTTAGAGACCATAATCCTATTTTTGTGGTGATTTCCGAGTGGAGTTTGAGTTTAGCATATCGTTATCAAGCCAATTGTCATACCAATCAAGACAAGTCGAGTCATCAGGTAGTTCAAATCCCATATTGTTTCAATTTAATTGTACATCTCACCGAAACTTGGAATTTTTGACTTGTATTCAGTCAATTTGTTTTCTAAATTCGGTTAGTGATTGAGATTTGCGATCAGAACTCTGAGTCACCTTGTATCATTTATTTTTCTATGAGTCATACTCCCTATCACCCTAAATCATAGTCTTTGTCTCCCCGGCATGAAGTTTTTCCTAAATCGCAGGTACAGGTCAGCATTTACTAAATGCCGAAAGAAGGGCTAGTTCTAAGGGCTGAATTGGATGGAGTTTGGTACCTTGAGGCGCACCCTGAGGTGGTCGAGTTCTTCAAGCAAACTGGAGTTTATGCATATTGTGAAAAACTGGCAGATTTTCACCAATAGGTGTCTGAAACCTTTGCTATCTCGTATGATGGAAGAACATCAACAGTGGGAAAGGATTAGTTTGTGGTTGATGAGGTAGCCATAGCTGAGTTCAATGGTCTCCCCAGAACAGGTGATTGTTGGTTCAAATCAACTGTGCCTTCAAACATTGAATTTAGATCCTACCTACAACCTCTGCACAAAGATCTTATATGGAAAAAAGACATACCAATGTCTTATCTGGAACCTAAGTGGCAATCTCTCCTGAAGGCATTATTTGTTTATATCACCTATGAAGGTAGATACAACAGAGTTATGTTCTACCACTTCAAACTTTTAAATCACTTCACAGGGAGATCTCCTATCAATTTACCATTTTACTTGCACAAATCCCTCACAAAAATGGCCAGGCAGGTCAAGGCCAATCCCACTAAGGTGGCAAGTAGATTGTCTCATCAAGGACTCATTACTCTCATCATGAAAGAGTCATTGAAGAAAAGGCAAGTAGATTGGAACTACTTCCTCTTCTGGAATGAATTCCAGACTGATTGGCAATATGAGGAGAAGGGTAAAAAGGCTGCCACTAAGAAGACCATTACTCCTAAAAGAAGTCATAGAAAACAAAAGGGTATCTCACCACCAAGAGAACCGACATAATCATCCTTTGCTAAAAGAAAAAGAACCAAAAGAAAGTTATAGTTTGAGGGTGAGCAGACCAAGGACCTTGCCGAAGGAAGTAACCCTTTAAACTTACCATACAGTGACTCAGAGGCATAGCAGGAGTTAGCAGAGACACAAGGTGATGAACAAGATGAGAAAGTTGCAGAAGATCATCCCAACTTGCCCTCACCAACTCCTCCAGAGGCACACAGTCAACCATTGGAAAAAGCTTCTTCAAGCAAACCTAAATCATCTAAGGCACGGAAAATCAATAAACTCATGCAAAAAGTCTATGAGATGGAAGTATTAGAAAGAGTTATTAAAAAGGAAAATACAGACTTGACTGAAAGAAACGAAGAACTTTTCAACATGAACCAAAGTCTCAAAGAAAAGCATGATAAAATCAAGGACAGGAACAGGGTGTTGATAAGGGAGAACATGAAGCTGTACAGGCAACTTAGAATTCTGAGGCTGAAATTAAAAGATTCTCAATCGCCAACACAGGAGCAAAAAGGTTTATAAACTCTAGCCTACTTAGCTACAACAATGGTAGATATATTACAATCTTCCACACAACAAGTTGAAGTTCACAGATCTGCACGAAGAGGAGCTGCATCGTCCAAAAGACCTTGAACACTCAGCAAAGCATCAAGGTAATCATTTTTTGCAAATTTTAAAGTTTTGACAAAGCTAAGTTTTTGGTGGTTTAGGCGAACAGGATGACTTTTCATTAACCACCAAAAGCATAGCTTTCAGTAGTTAATCCACCCAGAAGTCTTCTATGTTAACCACCGAAACCTGTAACTGGACAGAGGAAGCTAAATTTTGCACAGATCGAGGTTTTTCCGATCCAAATCATTTGAAAACACTCATGATGTATGGATGATGAATTATATATTCAGTTTCAAGATCCATTTTTGGTGCATAAGGATTAGAAAAGGTACCCAAGTTGGTTTTGGCACCTATTTTGGTGGAAACAAATTGGATTTTTTGCACATCTCAACAAATTCGATTTGTATCTCTTGGAAGAGTCATCACTCATCCTTGGAAGGCTATTCTGCACTACACAATGACTCTACAAGATATGAAGACCATGAAATGTGGGATTGACCTCATTTTGAGGATCATTCCTTATCTTTTGCAAACTAAATTTTGATTTTCTATTTTTAGCATATCTGATCCATGCTTTTAGGATCTCAAAACTATATTGTAAATCTATAAATCTAAAGGTAGAAGATGAACTAAAGGTTCAATTTTGAGTTCTATATGCTATTGTTTTGTATGAAAGACACTTTCTTTAATATATCAGCCTGCAAGCTTCTTTCATTTGTTACTGTCAGACCTTCTTTCATCTTTGTCTATGCTTATAAGTGGAATTAGTTCTTTTGTCTCTGTTTAATGATCCTATTGTAACTGTCATCTTACTTTTGATTGTTAAGCAAGAATCACAAGCATCTTTGGCTAGTTTGTTGACCCATCATATATATGGTTTATGTATGTTTTGGTTAACTGATTAGTTTTCTTATCCATTTGTTATACAAACCTATCTGACAATAGCTCTTAAAGGCCTTGTGTTGCATGAATATAGTTAAGACTGTCTTGAGAATACAATCCAGAGCTTAAGATATTCATCTTGATCCAAACCCACACCTATTATGAAGAAAATAGTTTCCAAAAAGATTAAGTTATCAGGCATCTCTGACTTACAGCCTAGGAGAGTTTCCTGGAGTGATAATATGATGGATGGGGAAAGATGGTAGTGGTGAATGGACAAAGAATTACGATGCTTTTATACATAGTTATAATATTTTGACTAGTACAAACACATGAAAATCAACCAAAATAAGATAAAAATGTTCACACTAAAACAAGATTTAACTTGAAACATGATACCTAGGAATGGGTTGATCTTTCAACCCCAAGTGGAGATGGTTGATTGGTCTTATAAGTCACAACTTTTAGAAATACATCAACATTATAATTGATTTCTAGTAAATAAATTGGACATTTGCAAAACTATAAATTTATAAATATTGCTACGTTGACTATGTTCATGACTAGGTTTATGTGGTTTAGAAGTTTCTAAGATACTAAGAACCATTGTTAAGGATTTAATATTCTATTTTATTGGGGGAGGACTAGCTATTCACACCTCAACTCACACTTATCTTTTATTGCATATCCACTAGTGTCGTGACATGTCCTGCCCTCCACTCTTTGAGACATCTTCAAATTATATGATTGAGATATGAACACACTTTGTAGATCCACGCTCATATTGCAAGTGGAACCTCCCACAAAGAAAAACAATTACTATAAGTGGTCCATTTCCATCTAGAAGTTATGCTCATGCATATTAATTTGCAAGGAAAATCTTGCATAGATTAGAGATCTTTTAAACCATGAGAAATATTGATGAGGCTCCTTCTTACTAAAACAAATATTATTCTTTCTCTTTTACAATAAAAGGAAGATTCAAATAAACAAGTTTCTTTAGGCCTAAAACTCTACATCCCAAGGGACTTTATTTTCTAAGAGATAGACTCTTTAAAAAATGGTAGTAGGGAGAAGTTGACCACACAATGAATCAACCCATCCCGAGGTAGTGTTGACAAGAAGAAAAAACTGTAAAATGTTCGTAAGAATTTTAAAATGTCACATTAACAACAAAGATCATTATGAACAACTAGGTGAGCAAGTCTCCTATATAAATAAAACCTTTCATGATTAATGACTATAAAAATGATTTACTAAGCTCTAACATTATCTTCCACATATTACACAACCTTAATAAGAAAGATTTATTATTATGCTTAAGTGCCCATAACTTGATAAATAGAATATTAATATTACTTGTCTTTCACATTAAAAAATTATTCAAATTAACAAGGCTCCAAGAATCCTAAGACTCTACAGCCCGAGGGAGTTTATCTCCTAAGAGAGAGACTCTTTAAGAAATGGTAGTACAGATAATTCAAGTACAAATGAATCAACCCACCTTGGAAAAAAATAGCAAGAAAACAAAACCATAAAATGTTATTCAACATTTTAACAGACCACACTAATGACAAGTATGATTCTAAACAACTAGGTGAGTGAGTCACCCATCAATGACTAGCTTTTATCATATCCATCAATGAACATCAACTAAATTATCAAGGTTGGATAACCTAAATGTTTCCTTTGACTCTGGGGATTTAATTTATCCTCTTAATTATTTTTCACATGTCATTGAACAAGATAATCATTTTGTTGTAAAAGTTAAGGGCCAAGAACCAAGGAAACTTGACCATGGTCTTCCTATCCTATTTCAAAATAACATTCCACTAGATATAATTTTTATTAAAGGATAAAACAATTTTGTATGAATGATCTAATTGAGGAGATATTAATAGCCTCATGAACCTTACATATTCTTTGGGCCACAAAGGACCTTTAATCTATATTTTTTTTTCACTTTTGGGTATTTCATTGGTCCTGACTTGATGACAATTTTCTTAAGTTTAGAATTCTATTGGGGTACACACACACGTGTGTGTGTGTGTGTGTGTGTGTGTGTGTGTGTGTGTGTGTGTGTGTGTGTGTGCGTGTGTGTGTGTGTGTGTGTTCATATACATTATTCTTCATAGGTAGAATGATTGATATTAACCTAAATGATAGACAACCCAAGTTCACAGTGCCACAACAACAAAAAAATCTTTGCATACCCCTTTGAGATATTATGAGCAATTATAAATTACTCAATTATTATCATCAAATGAATAAATTGGCTCAAGAAGTGAATCATTATTGATATCTTTTCTTCAAAAATACACATCTATTCACAAAACCATTATCCGATCTCAATATTTTATAGGCACAAATAAACATAGAGAATGTGTTCCATATGAATCATATGACTGATTTGCAAGAATGTAATATCATAAATATCTAGGTGTGAGGAGCCCCAATGAAACATGTTGCAACAATTGATACATCAAGTCCAGGGAAAGAGGTGTTCTACCATGTGAAGGGAGGCATGTCATCTTGCAGGAGTTGTACATGCCAAGAAAATAAATTATGGTTACAAATAAGTTTTATGTTTACAATATATTTGTCAAATACAAAATTAAGTACATAAGAAATGAATATATAAAAATATGTCATACTAACCTTGTCCAAGAAACTATCTCAAATAGGATCTTATGTTGGACCATGAAAATTATGCCTATATTGAGAGCATCAATGTGGAACAACTGCATTGGAACCAAAATGACTAGTTTGACCTTAACGCCTTACACCTAGTGGTCTAATGATTTGAATTCTTTTAGGAATGATATGAAGGCAGAGCTATAACAAAGATATAACAAATAATTACACAAAGATATGGAAAGGAATAGTAAATATCAGATTCTATTAATGACTGTCTGAATACAAAAGATTGTAAAATTCAAAAACACACAAGCTAGCTAGAATGGTGGTAGCTTATCTTTGAGAAGAGATGTGTCAGCTACACTCATTTGCAATACGTTGGTTACAATGAGGCTCTAAAGGAATTTTTAACATAAATCATAAATCATAAAAACATAAACATCCAAAAACCTAACCCTAGGAGATGAAGCGCCAAAAGTCACGTGGGCCTCGATGGGGTAAGTTGGTACATCAACTTCCCCGGGTCATAACTTTTGCATATGATCGATGTTTTAGCCACACAATAGATCATTGGAAATAAATATATGAGGAATACACATGTTGTCATCAAACTATGGATAAATCCGACATTATGAATGTGGTGTCCCCAAAAAATGTTGTTTAGGGCATGTTATCGTGCAAACTATAGGTTGGGAAAATCCCAACCCAATCCACTGGATGGTGATAACGGTGGGATATTTTACCCACTATCACCTCATATAAACCCTCCCCTCTATTTAATGAAGGATAAATCCAACACAATGAGGGAATCACAGGTGACTCTAGGGGGGAAATGAGATGGAAATTGATACTTATGAATGCATTCCCCTATAGGTTAAGTTTCTAAATGGAAAGTAGCTTGTAAATTAGTCTTGGTAGTGGTCAATTGCTGCCAAGAAGTTTTGAGTACCTATGGATGATGATGGTACTTGACCAAGACACAAGAAACACCAAGTATACAAGCTATATGTTAAGTGGAGAAGCAAGTTAATCTTATTGTCCCTATTTGCAGCAGTCAACAAAGATATATATATATATATATATATATATATATATATATATATATATATATATATATATATATATATATAAGCAAAGAAATGATTATTATAGCTGCTAAACAAGATGCTAAAGTCAAGTAAATGATGCAAGAAATAAGATAGTAATCACTAGTATAACCCAAGTATTAAAGCATTAGACTTTAGAAACAAACTAAGGATGTTATAGACAAGTATTTAAGAGATATAATTGCAGTCTTATGGATGTAGAAAACAAGTTGTTACAGCAGAAAAATCAGCCACCAGAAATAACAAGTAATCCACCCAAAAAATGGAGAGACTAGTAGATTGTAGGGGTAAATTATTATCAACTTTTGATGGTCGAATTGTGAGTTATTTAGAGATTTGTTTAGGGTTTTCCACAACACTAGTGGTTGTATCTTTAATATTAAAAAATCAGCAATAATTTATAATAGAAACAAGATTCATTAGGAGCCCAAGGATGCCTTAAGCACAGAATAATTTCCAATTCAGACAATCTCATCCTGTGTTTTCATGTTTACCAATGCAAAGATTTATTTCTCCAATGCAATTAAGATTAGTGTATTTAACTATTGGGTTAAGGAGTCAATTAAAATTGATCTAGAAATGTTATCTCCTTGGGGTTGTAACCCCTTTTACTCCTCAAGGTAAGCAAAACTAGCTAGGAAGTACTAGGAGGGTGTAAGCCCTTTTACTTCTACTAGTAAAACCTTATGAAACAATTATTCCAAGACAAATATTATGGACTTAGTGGGGTTGTATGCCCTTATACTCCCCAATAATTATAGAAAATTAAACTTGTAACCAAGAAAAGAAACAATACAAGATAGATTCCTCACCTAGTCCAAGAATTAACAAGAAAAACCTCCTATTTACCAAGATTAATCCACCACAATGAAAAAGAGTAGCTCCAAGAGAGATAGTGCATTAATTATTCCACCAATAGCAAAGAAAAACCATAGAAAAAGCATAAGAGAGAGATATTTCCCAAATAGGGCAAAAAATTCAGCTATAAGACTTCTCACAATGGGAGAGCTATGATGAAAATGAAATAGAAACTATCTCTATTTATAATAATCCTCTAAAAAATGTTTTTCCACATTATTTTGGGGTAAACCAAAAATTAAGGGGACAACAACCCTTAATTTTCCCCTTTACAATATAAAATTGAATTTAACTTTTAAAAAAGTATAATAGAAACTGTAAAGTGATGTCATCCCTATTCTAGGGTGACGTTTCGACACTTTTGCAAGTTGTTGGAGTGGAAAGTAAAAGTTATTGGGCCTTCTAGGGCCTCCCTCTCATGTGCTATGACTTTATCCTCCAATTCAAACCCTCATCCATAAAAAAAAATTAGGTATCAAGTCAACAAACACCACCACCCTAACCCTATCCCTAGGATAATGTCAACCTCCTCAAAAGTGATCTTTTAGCCTCAAGAGCAAGTCGTTGGGATAGGAAAGGGATGGGTTAGGTCCTCCAAGGTGTCTCCTGAGGCCTCCAAATTATTTCATCATTGTCTGGTGTGTGGGACATGGCCTCCAACCTATGGGCTTCAAGCCCCAAGGAAGCCCAAGATAGGATTTTTCTTCCAAATCTATCCACCACTAGGTCCTGCAAAGACAATGAATATGTAATACCCCTAGGTTGAACCCCAAGTGTACATAGAAATGTAACTATAAATTACTTATAAGTTGGTGAGCTAAAGAAACAAGATCTTTGGTTTGGTACTGCACACATTAAGTTAGTGTGCGTAGTTTAAAAGGAATATAGCACACATTTTAATGTATACAACTCGCACCTATGTAGGTATGGAATAATGGTGCACTAAAATACGAACAACTTGAAGTATACAACGCACATCGGTATAGGTGCAAGAAGGTGGCGTACTAAAAGAAGAGCCTTCCGGGATGGTGCATATTCTAGGACTCTACGCACATTGTCTTAGTGCACAGGTTTTGGAGGTCAGAGACCCTTTTTATATATATGTCATGTTTTAATGTGCATATGTGTATGTGTGAAAGGGTGGAACACTGAAAAAAGAGTGTGCACATCCCATAAGTTCTGCGCGCACCGGTTTAGTGCTCGATCTCTATGTTTTTTAGGCTAGTGATCCTGGATGCAAAAATATCAATACTTTTGTATTGAGAATGTAAATGTAATCACATGAAAACATAATAAAAATACATCATTGTGACAGACCAACCACATAAAAGAGTATGGGAGGATATAAATCCACTAGATGAGGTTAAGGGAGCTTAAACCCAAAGGATTAATATATTAATATTTCTTAAAAGTATAACGTATGGATATTATTTTATCCTAAGTCCCAAGGAGTGGAAAAGTGGATCCAAGGTGGTTCTCGATGTGACAAGTGTCAAGTTGGGAACATCCATCCATAGAGTTTGGACTTAGTACACTTTTTCGATCATTCGATCATCATGCATGGGGGAAAAACCCAACAGTTATGTCATCGAACACTGTTGTTACTTTGATAAGTACTTTGTTTTTACTGTCATAGATACATGTACATTTCTTAGCTTGGAGTGCTGGATTGAAGAGGTGGGTTTTTAGGCCCATAGGACATTGCTTTCTCTCTAAGTGAAAGAATTTCTTGGAATTATTTCCCGAGGTGCCAAACTGCAGCGATAAGACTCTGAGACTTCCTATCCAACCTGTTTTTGAAGCCCTAAAATGGAAGTGGGGTAGCCGAAGGACCGTTGAGAAGAGAATGGGCACACTTTCTAGGGTGGGAAAGACATGTGGGGAATTAGGGACTATAGGTTATCAATGTGAATTGGAACATGTGATGGAGTTTCCTATGATTGAGTCACCTTTGATTGAGTCACCTGTGACTGAGTTACTTGTGACTACGGTTCTTGTTGACTGAGATACTTAGCTTGGCTAGGAGCCCTTACCCAAGTGGATTTTAGCCCCATCTCGGGGGTGACCCACTGTTGATAGTTATGAACAATGTGGTCTAAGGCTGGGAGGAACGTGGAAGGTCTGCACGTAGTTGGTATCTTTTAATCAAAGATAAGTGTCAATTGTGTGTTAAATCATGTTTTGAAGTAACAATTATTCATTTTCTTCTATGGGTTTATCATGTTTATGCTTTTTGTATAATTCTTTTATGATTATTTATGGGTGTTCTATATGCACTAAAAACACACTAAAAACCCTGAATTAAATTTTCAACGCGGGATAAGTAAACTTAGATTTGTAGCAATATATATGCCAAGGTAGAAAGGCTGGTAGTATAGTCTAACTAAGGAAACGAGATATTTAAGGGCTAATCTACTCAAGCAAAGACTACTAATGATCAAACCCTACTAAGAAACTTAAACTATATAACCTAAGTAAATTTTGAACAAAGGATCGATGGATAGTCCTAAGAAAGTAAATGAAAACCCTACTTAAAACAAACTAACTTAATCATGACAATAAGCAAAACAAAACTATCTACCTAATAAGCAATAACAACAACAAACTACTTTAATTAACCTACTCAAATTCAATAAGCAATTATCATATAAAAGCAAGTAAATAAGAAAGCAACTACCCTATCAAAGAAAAATAGACAAGCAATAAACTACCCTATTAAAGCAAGTAAACAAGAAAGCAAACAACTAACTAACATATGATAACTTCTACAACAAGTAAACTAATTAAGATTACTCAATAAGCAACTAATTAATCTAAGAAGCAAGTGAACTCTATTCTTAAATTAAAATTCACAACTACTTCTAATTTATAAAAAGGAAATCTTAATTTACTCAATTGAAAGCATTATGACAATAAAAGTAATTAGCAACTAATCTTTAATCTATGATAAGAAAACTATTCTTTAATCTACTAAAGCAAGAAAATTATTCTCTAATCTATAAAAGAAATGAAACTATCTATGAAAGCAAGAAAACTCAAACATAGTGTTGATGGTTATATCTCCGGTGTCTTACAATATCATGATGGCACTTAACAATGAACGATAATTCAAGAGGAATAAACTCGATGTTGACTTTGATAGCAAAGTGAAAAGAGTGAATTAGACAATCCAATGAGAACTTAGCCATTATAGAAACAACATCAACTATCCTTCATATCCATGTGATTATTCAATCATGCATTAATCATCAACAATAAAAAAAACATTATTCTAGTAAATTCAATTGCATTCTATACTTAATTAAGAAAATTCATACAACCTGAGGGAAGCTCCAACCTGAGGGAAGCTCCAACTCCCCAAATCTCTGGCTACAACCAGAAGGAGGCTACAACACCCAATGTTCTCTGACTACAACCGGAAGGTGGATACAACCACCTGTCCTTGCCCCGTCCTGCCACCCTGAAGTAGAAGTAGAATGATGGAACCACTGTCACACTATCACTGTGAGATATACTGTTGTAAACCTGTACCAATAAATCTGAACCATGCATCAACCATGCATCAACCTG
>ML795015.1:502142-518921 GCA_009831015.1 Picea engelmannii | reverse complement strand
TATCAAATATTTGATAATAGAAACCTGTGAAACAAAAAGAAACCTAAATTAATAACCTAAAAATTGAGAATAAAACAAAATCTAGAACAATAAAATAAAAAATGAATTTAAACTAACTATAAGTTATAAACAAACATTGTTTAAAATAATCCTAAAATTCTAGAAGCTTCAAGTTAATGGAAAAGAGAAAAATATTGATTTTGATTTTTTACAAAATCAAACAAATGATAGATGATTCTTTTTTATTTTTTATTATTGTTATGAGATGCAAAATGAAAAAATAATTTAATTAATTAATATCACCAAATGATTTTATGAAAATGAGAAACCAACCAAGATAAAATTTGATGAAGTAATGAACACATTATTCAAAATAGTCAAACTTGCTAATGAGCAAAAGAATGAACACATAATCATAATTTAAACGAAAGTAAACATTTGATAAAAATTAACGTTTTTGTTTAAATTGAGATTTTTATGCTCGTTTCTAAATTTTGACATATACTCTTGTAATGAATGTTTCATACTATAGTGAATGTCTTAAGTTTGTCTCAAAGCAAGCCAGGACATAGAACTATTTGAAAAGGTTGATTTTGTAGCTCATTTTAATTATCAAGATTCTAATAGGGGCCCTTTAAATTTTGTAAAAATATAGGGGGTGTTGTTGGGGCCCAACAAGCCCGCATGTGAACGCTAGCTGTAGAGGTAGCAATAGCATGTAGGAGATCAGAGAACCTCATAGGCAGTCCTCCTCTTCCCTGTCAGAATCACATATTCTCAGGGGGTTTTCTGGAATTCTGTTTGAGTCTTGTTTGTTAAACAATCCTATCTCAGATTGTTTTTGCCTTATTATTTTTTCCTTGCATTATTTGTTTTTCTGTTAGAAAGAATATCCAAGCCTTCAAGGGATCCTGGTTATCAATATCAAAGGTATCTTCCTGGTTTGGTCTGTCTGTTTTCATTTTTTCTTAGAGTTTAGATATACACGCGGCCTGTACAAGGTCAGCCCGCGTGTACACGCTCTCTATCTCTGTTTAGCGCGCGTTCACACGCGTGTTGTTTGAGTAATAGTCGCGTGCTTGTACATGCTACTTTTTGTTAAGGGTGAGGCAGTCATTCTCTCATTTGATAAGAAGTATTCCTCTCAGGTGTTTGAATCTCTGCTTGAACAGTCAGTAGCTTAGTATTATTTTTACCCTTAGCTTGCTTTTTCTCATTTCAAACGTTGTCAGAAAAATAAAAATAAAAATTTACAGTTTTTAGACAGGTGTGAGAGTCATTGTTTTTATAATTACTATTGTATGATTTTTTAATTTGATTCTTTGCGATCTGCGCTTTAAGCCAGAATTGTTTTTCTTGGTTTTTTGCTTGTCGGTATTTTCCCTTTCTTGCTTTACTAGCACTTAAATAATAAAAAAAAAAACTCTTTTCATTTTCTTCTTTGGTTGAAGAGTGTGTTTCTGCATCATTAGCTAGGGAAAAGTCTTTTATTTCATAAGTTTTTTCAGTTCACTTAGATCATAAGTAGCTCGTAGTCGAGTGAAATTCCTTTGAGTTTGTTGTCCAAAATCTTAGAAAAGTTTAAAATCTTTCTTTTGAAAAGTTGTTGAAATTTTGCATTCAGTAAAAGTTTTGTTTCCAGCTTTTTTATTCATTTTTTTCTTTCGTCTTTTGCACATAATCAGTTTCACCCTTATACCCCTTGACGTAAGACAAATCCATAAAATTAACGCTAGATTTAAATTCTACTAGACTTTTATGTTTGTAGGGTTCATAAACTAGTTTAGGACTAGGGCCTTGGATTAGGTTGGAGAGGAAACTCTTCAAGGCCATTTAAAATCAAACATTGGAGTCTGAGATAGGGAGTGTCTAAGTCCAGTTTCGTGGAAGTTATCTGGGACCCCCCTCTAACATAGGGGATAAACACGAGGTCACATGCAGAAAGGTAGCGGAGATAACCCCTCCAAAGCCGGACCAATCGTAGTGGAGAACACATATAGACGGACTGTTTTGGGATTTCGTCGTTTGCATTTTCCACGGGGCTTCATGGGTCTCGAATCTGTTTAAGGTCCTTAGTTTCCTTCTGGACCATTTTATCTCGATACCCTTGACAGGTTTCAGGCTCAATACCCTGCTCATTGTGGTCTACTCGACTTTCGACTGTACCCGCCTGGTGACTGTTCGCGTGTTGGCAACCTAGTTGCCTATCTTTATTAGGGACATACACAGGTGACTGCGGGGATATACCATGATACCTAGGACAAACATCGTGCCATTCTTTGTAGAGTATACCCGGAGGGTGCTTCCATGTTCGAGTTTCACTTGCACCGGTAAGTTTCTCTAGTGTTGGTTGTTGTAACTGTTCTTCCAATTAATTTAGTGTTTGTGTGTCTTATCTTCTAGGGATTTTTTTCTTAGTGTGTGTTACTTTTGAGTTTTTAGAATACCTTAGAGTGTCTTGGATCTTCTCACATAGTGGAGGATTCCGAGCTCCACTGGTCACGAAGGCTTCTTGGCCTGTCGTCGGTTACACTGGAGCCACCCCTGCCACCATTAAGGCGAAAGCTAGACCAACAAGGGTCTTTTGAAGCGACCGGGTTACAAACCATTGTGCCCGAACAACCCCCGGAGGAATCAACCATTTTGGACCTTGAAGCAACCTCTCTTGGCTCAGTTTAAATCCCAACCACTGATCTCTCAGCACCTTTCATTGCACCAATTCAATTTCACGAGTGCCAGACAGTGTCGCACACAGCAATGGAAACAAATGTTGTTACTTCTTCTGAGAATTCTTCAGTTCCCACCACAGTTGTCACCACAAGAGAGTCATATCCTAACCTACCGTCGTCGGTCTGAGCCACTATGGTCTCAACCGCAACTACCTCGCACAGTGGTACGAACCCATCTTTGGCGGCGGTCATAACCCCTTTCACACCTAGTGCGACAGGCCCACCGTTCTCATACGGTATGCCTAGTTCGGGTACAAGTCATGTACTGTCCTACTCCACTTTACAGACTTTGGTTCTGGGGGCAGGGAGCTCTAGTGCTCCTCTGCAAGGTCACATGGGGGGCACTCCTGTTTCTTTTAATGCTTTTCCTTATGCAAGAGGTCATATCCCTCCTTCGTCCCCTTCACTCAGTGGTTCGTATCAGCAATCCACCGGGCAACCTACACACAATAGTTTATTTGGAGTGGGGAGTCAAGGACCACCTTCGCATAGTATGCTGGTAGGTTCGACACCATTTTCTTGGAACAAAACGTTTGGTAACAACACTTTCTCGTCAGCCGCTTTCCTGATTGGGGGAAACCCCATTTTTGGACAATCTACTCCTAGGCAGGGTACTATTCCTGCACAGGGGGCAAACTTAGTAGGACCTTGGAATTTAGGGCAAGGATTCGTTCCCTCCTCCGGAATGTCGATCTGGGGTAATTCTTTCCACAATCAATGGAACCCTGGACAAACTACTATGCCTATCCCCATGGGATCAGCATGGGGTAATCCTTCCCAATGCCCTTCGAACACAATGCATGCCCAACAATCTATGTCCTATTTGGGAAATCAGCCGATGATGTCTCCACATATGAAAAATCCTTACGTTGGCCAGGGCCATGGTTTTTACCAGAATTTGGGCCAGCAGCCAAACTTTTCCTGGCAACCTGGTGCCAGTCAAACTCCAGGACCCTTTTTCCAAGGTTATCAGCAGCAACCCAAACTACCTTTCCTGACGAATTTACACTTGCCAGATTTGACGAGGTTGTTGAATGACCCCATTTGTCACGATCCACATTGGCCTCCTATGCCGACAAAGTTTCCTTCGGACATTCCAAAGTTCGAAGCCAAGCCTAATGAAGATCCAGGAGATCATGTGACTACCTTTCATCTTTGGTGCTCATCTAACTCATTGAAAGATGACTCTGTACAAGAGTGATTGTTTCAACGTACTCTCATTGGGAGTGTCGTGAAATGGTACATTGAGCTCGATCGCTCAAGATACTCTTCTTTTGGTGAATTGGAAATGGATTTCCTTAACCATTTCCAGTTACCTGTGAGATACGACGTTGGTGTTGAAGGAAAATCTCCCTGCGGATAGGTAGATCTCCTCAAAGAGCTAGACTCCTAACTCTAAGATAGAAAGTGCTTATCATGGTCACTGACTTCCTTATAGGTCTACACAAACTAATGCATGAAGAGGAAAGAGGAAATACGTACGTTTTACCGGTGTTTGTCCCTACACGCTTCGAGTTGAACTCCAATATTGAGCTCCTCGATAAGCCCTGTAGACAAACAAAGTACAAGCACTTCCTATTCTATCGAGATTAGTTCGAAGCAGACCTATCTACTTAGAGACAAATTCATGTAATGTCAAACACAAATTATAAAGAAACAAGCCAAGCATATTACATTAATGAGGACAAAACGTTACTTACAGCCATAGATGGAATGTAGCAGTTTCATTAAGTTCTCATTGTCTAACCCTTGTTCAAAAGCTCCACGATCGGAATGACGATAGCTTCACTGATTAGCCTCCACTTCACTGTGTGTTCCCTATGAGATGATAGGTTTCATGCTTCTCATCCCTTCTCCAAAATTCAAATATCACTTATGAGATGATAAGTTTGGTATCATTCTTCATGTAGGTCCCTCTTTCACCATGAGAAAGCTTGCTTATATAGCCTTGGAGAGGCTCAACAACTTGAGATATCTTTGGGGTGAGTTGAGGATTTCCCTCCTTCAGTTAGGGATCTGCCCTAAGATCATGGCTTGATTGAGGATTCGAATCCAACTGCCTTCTAAGAGTGAAAATATCCTTCCCCCATTCTTCTCAACAAATTAACTGCTACCCAGAATAGGTAGCGCTCCCTCAAAAGGGCACTCAGAGCGTTATAACGCTCCCTAGTAATGTATAGGGGAGCACCAACACTATTGAGAGTAGGAGAGCTCTTGCAAAAGGGAATATGAGTGTTATAATTCTCTCTGATAGCTTATAGGGGGGCGCCAACACTCCTGAGAGAGGTATAGGGGAGCGCTCTCCTCCAAAAACTTAGTTTTTTGGGTGCTTTCAGATGGCAAGAGGTTCATAAGCCTGTTGACTCATTTCTCTTCTTCCAAATCAAATGTTTGAGGTGTTTCAAGTGTCCTTCTCATGTCTTTATAGGCACGACATATGAATCATGGCAGTATTCTTTCCTTGACACTTGCGACACTTGTGAGAAAAATGCGACACTTGCGACACTTGTAAGGACGACACTTGCGACACTATTGAAGTGAGTAATTTCGATGTGTAACAGCTGGCACAGAGCTGCTCGCTAATTTCAAACAGACAACAACAGACCATATCTCTGATCACATATGAGAGTGGAGACGTTGGAAGAGTTTAATCAAGGTACCAGTCCCACCAACATTCCTGCTTGAGTGGTTCCTTAAGTCTTTGGTCCCATAGTTATCCAAAGACGTCGCGACATCCAGAGTTTTCTCCGAATAAGATGCCATCATGAGGGCTCAACAATGTGAGCTCATCTGTTCTCAGTCCATTTTATTATACAACATCTTTCCAGATGCGCCACGTTCAATACTGGATAAAACTAGACCGAGAGCTGGACCACATGCCGATGGTATTGTCAGTTCAACACAAACTAAGCCCGCTGAGAAATTGACAAAACAATTGCAACAATTATCCATACAACACACAATGGCCAACCAAACTACTACTTTGGCTGCTCCCCCTACCCAAAAGTCGGAAGTACACACAATGCATTCGACTAACCCAAAGGCCACCTAGCAGCCTGAAGGGAAGAAAAAACAACGAAAGAAGGGTAAGGGGGATAAAAAACCCAATGATAATTTTGGCGGGGATAACACTAAAAAACGGAAGGCGAGGTATCCACGCAACTTGTGCGTGGAAGACCACCCGACCCATATATGTCCTCGACTTGCAGAGGCCCAAAAATTTGTCACACAACAATAGCAGATAGTGTTGACTAATCCATTTCAACATGGGCAAAATCCAACTCAAGCCTTTGCAAGCATGGAAGGGGGTAGCCAAGAAACTTGCCCGCCTCCGAACAACCCCTCATCCTTGAACATTTATATGGTTAGGGGTGATGCTTTCATATCGACTAGAGTGCACGACAGGGGTGATTTTAAGGATGGAAATTTATTTTAAAATGTAGAAACTTGGGCGAATATTACTAATCCTTCATATGCCAACTACAAATGTTTGCCGAGATTTTCGTAAAAATATTCAAATTTCTAAGGATTTTATATAGTTTGCATAAAATTTTGGTGATTTTTAAGTTAAAATAATTTTATCCTATATAATTTGGGCGAATCATTTTTAGAATAGCGAATCTTTTTTTGCGAAAAACCATGGAAAATTAGCCCATGAGCAAAATTTAGCCCCTAAAATCATCCTTGCACGATTATAGTAAACCAAGCGCTTATGAGAAGGGTAAAGAAGTTGATCTCCCATCTCTTCCTCTACAGATTGAGAAAACGTTGGGAGAAACAATGACACACATTCCAAAAGGTGGATTTAAAAAAGCTTCTCATAACCCAAACGCAAGGGTCGCCCAGAACTACTCTATGGTGGAAGATTTATCACAAACCCCTTGTGCGATGCCAGCTTTGGAGGTCCTCCAAAGTTTACCTGCTCAGAGGAAAGCCTTATTAACCTCTTTGGGCTCTATTGAGACTTGTAATCCGGGTACCATCATGTTAGATACAACCGAATTAAAACCTCGTCTGCCTTACCACGTAGTGTTTCAGATAGTAGTGGCTTACCCCATGAAAACTTTTACATGGAATATCTTACGCACAATGGTCGAAGAGGGTGCCTCGACATGCGTTATGTCATTGGCATGTTGGAAGGCCATTGGCCACCTCGTTTTGTCTCCATCACCTACTCTCCTCACTGCTTTTGACGATCATTTGTTCCGACCACATGGCATCGTTCCTTCTTTCCCCTTGCAGTTAGGAGGGAAAACCGTGTGTGTCGAAGTAGAGGTAGTCGATGCTCCCCTTGACTATAACCTCTTGTTAGGATGGAGTTGGACTTATGATATGCAAGCTATGGTTGCTACAGTTTTCTGAGTCTTGTTGTTTCCACACGAGGGTCGGATAGTGACCATTGATCAATTGTCTTTCTCCAGACCTGATCCAGCTTTGGGGGCATTCATGATCCCAATGATTGATAATCCTCAACTAGGTGTCGTCAATGTAGGAGTTGGTTTGTGCCCATCCTTGATGGGTACCTTTGATTACCCGCCCCCTCAAGGTGATATCAAGTTTATATCCAATCACCATAAGGTTGAGATTTTTCAAGTTTCATCGTTCCACATGACTTACTTCGAGGATCTGTGGATATTTCCTTCCCCATCGACCACGATGAATGAGACAGGGCACCTAGGCATGTCCATGCCCTTGTCTGACACTGAAGTAGCATACTCTTTAGTCCAGCAAGCTTCAACTAACCTTGATCTGACTCCTGCACAAGAGTTAGATCCACTTATAGAGCCTATTTGGGCTCAGGGTTCTCTTGCTAACATTGATTCGTTAGACTTAGTCTTTCCTTTTGATGAAGCAGTAATCGAAGCAATGACTAGTCCAAACAAACCATGGGAATATATTCATCACAGATCATATTTCCTCCCAGAGTTAAGTCGAATCGAAGAAGGAGAATTCACTATGACTATGAATGGAGATAGGTCTTGTCATACTAATCCCTTAGCTACACACAAGATCTATGCTGAGGGTAATATGGAAACCATTTTTGAAATGATACCTATCAATATATCCAGAACCCCTGGCATCATAGACAATGTTTTCGTCGAAGCATACAGCTCCCCCGAGGAGATGCCAGGCATCGACCCACAAAGAGTCTATCATGAGCTAACTTTTTTGTTTTTCAATCTTGCTTTGAGATTTGAAAGCAACATCCGGCGAGACTGCATTTATGCTTTTCGATCTCGTCCGGATTAACTGAGAAAAGTAACCATTATGGAGTTTTCTTTAAGCCCTTTTTAGACTCCTTAAAGATGAAAATATTTTCGAGTGACCTTGTTTCTTCACACTCGTTCAATGGTTCCAGAAGAACGTTCCTTAAATGGGTCTCCTTTTAAGCCCTTTTCAGACCCTCTAAACATGAAAAGATTGTTGAGCGATCTTGTGGCCTTTCACACTCGTTAAACTGGAATTTGAAGTCACGTCTGTCCGGCGGTAGTTTACCCCTTTTTCGGTCCGGATGGTCAACTGTACGAACAAAGGTATACTCTATGGAACTTCCGTTCGTTAGAAGAGTACTCTTAGGTATAATTTTATCCCTTTTTCGAGCCTGAGGGACTAAACTTATGAAAAAGAAACCCCCACAGAGTCCATAGTTAAGCTCTTTTCAGACTCCCTAAAATTGAAAAGATCACCGAGTGACCTTATTCTTTCACATGTTAAATTGATCCAGAAGAACATTCCTGACGAAGTTCATTGTTAAGATTTTTTCAGACTCCTTAAAAATGAAAAAATAGCCGAGTGATCTTGTCCTTGTCACACTCGTTAAAATGGCTTTGAATTGACGTCTAATCGGTGCTAGTTTACCCTTTTTCGAACCGACTAGACTATATCCGAAAAAGGTACCCCAATGGAGTCTCCTTTTATGTTTTTTCAGACTCTCTAAATATGAAAAACCACCGAGCTTACCTTCTCTGGGCTCATTAAACTTACATCAAAGGATGTTACCATTGTGTGTTTTATCAACCACATTTGCATACCTTGTCCACCAGCTTTGTGACAGTTTGCTTCTGGGTCTTAACACCTTTGGCCGCCGGAGGATTTTTCTCGAGTATCATTTTACTAGAACATCAGTCTTGTCCTTGTGCCTTGAGCTTGTATGTTTGCAATACTCGTTCCTCCATTGTAACGTAATATTCCTTTATTCTTTTTCCACAATTATTGAAAATAACAAAAAAAATCAAATATACCCCAAAAAGAGGAAAGGAAAAGTATTTTCTTTATTGGCAGCATAATGAGTCACCCTTGGATAAAGCACATCTGTCCATTTTTTCATCAGACTATGGGATGTAGTATGACCTTAGGAAGATTTTCTTGCTATATAGAGTTGTGTCCTCCACCATTTGGTTATTCTTCCAAACACATGGAGAGTTTGTGTTGCCTCCTGCTTCGTAGACTTATGATTAACATTCATGCTTCCTGAGTCTCATCACTTGTCATGCTATTGTCCAAGGGAATTTTTTCACTAAGCCTGAGTCGGCCCCTCTGCAATGGGTCTTTTGTGCACATACCCGGCCATCCTGAATGTCCAATCAAGTCCTTGTTCGAAATCACTGAAGCCTTCAGTCCGATCATCAAGATTATCAAGTACATGACCAACGAGCCGTCGAAGACCTCTGGGTAGTGCATTCGTACACTCATATTACACTCCTACCTGATTTTTGGAAGATTTTGAAGTTGTTTCTCGAGCTCTGAAGATCTCATATCTAGCCATCAGGCCGAATCAACTTCTGGAAGATGGATACTCTATATGTATATCTTTTTGATTTTGAGATGTAGCTCCATTGTGTATTGTTCATGGCTACTCTTTATAGTTATTTGACATGGATCTATAGTGTATTTTATTGGTAGCCATGGTTCTTGTTGGTGACAGAAGTCGCTCCTAGATTGTAGCAGGAGCAGAGCCCGACGCCCATCAGTTTTTATGTCACGATAGTTTTAATGGGTGATCAAATGGGTAGAGACTCGGGAAGATATCACTCAAACTCAGGGACTGGATCCATCAAGCGAGGAACAAAGGAGGTCTTGATCTAACTTCAATCAGTGGGTTGATATGAAAATGAGTAGGATGAATACTTGGTGAGAGGAGTGGACAAACTACCTCAGGAAACATGCCTTTCAGTAATTTGTAGAAGAAAAACTCTGAATGCGAGATCCTCTGGTTCAGAGCTTCGAGAAACTGAAAGGGGGGACTTGACTGGATTCTCCAATTCCAAGTCATTCAGTGCTAAGAAAATCACAAGGACCGATTAGAAACAATGCAACTGTTACAGTGATCAAACTCTACATCATCCTATAACAGTTACAACTCGACTGGATTCTCCAATTCTGGGCCGTTCTAATACAGTGTAAACAAAGACGTGAAAGAAAAAATGACATTCATAAGACAAGAAGTCTCAAGAGTCCAGACATAACCAGGAAAAAAATTCTTCATTAAAGTTTACCACTGGGATCCTTGCTCAACCATCGATGCTTACAAAAATGGAAAAAATGCCTACATATACTAAAAAACAACCACAACAGCAAAAACAAGACGCTGCATTAAAAATATTGCGTCTGCATGTCTTCTGACAGTCTGTGCATGCAGACTTTTGCCGATCGTGCACCCAAGACTTGGTGTCCCTTCAGCCAAATTCAGGTGGGTATTCATTGTCAGATGCCATCTTAACTGCACATGGCTCCTGCAAGGGGAGTAGCTGAGCCATTAAGTTCCGAGCTAGCATGTGCAGACCTCCTCCGGCTGGTCGAGGACTCGACATGGCTTCTTTGGAAAAATGGGTGCACAGGACCCTCTCGAGCATACCACCTGCCAGATTATCCATACCTTACACTTAATGTCTGAGGAGAGGTTTCAACCACCCCTTCTCACCCTCATTTAGTCCAAGCAAAAACCAGGATTGAGGTCAGATCCGATGGCACCTGGAGATCGCGGTGACCCTTTCGGCGACTAGAATTGACACCTTTGGTTTCCTTTGCACAACAAATTTCCTTCCCAAGTGACCATAGGCCATGACCCTATGCCTACCTTCAAAGGTGCTTTCAACGTTTCGGGGTTTGAGGTTTTGAGAAGTGAAATGATGAGGAGCGCTTACCCCTCGAACTCCCGAATTCCGACGTGACACGGATGTGCGACACGCGTCCTTCAGATGAACAGCCCAGATAATATTCGTTATTATAAAGGGGGCTGCCCCCATTTATAGGCTCTCTTGATGTGACCTGGTGCTAATACCGTGGGCTCGGCTCCAAAGGTGCTTTCGACATTTTTTCGATCGACGATTTCAACTCTAAATAATGGGAGGCTCCTTGTCTCCCGAAACACCGATCCCTGATATGCCGACTGGCCGCCACCTATCCCAATTGGATCGGACGACCCAGAATTTCCCTGAACTATGGGCACTACCCTTCGTGCTAAATCCCGGGCAACTTGAAAGCCCCGAAAACCCGAAGAACGTCGATCTGCTTCGTCAATTGATCCTTTCCATTGAAATCAAACTGCTGGCTTGCTTGATTTGTGATCGGACAAGAGATTCTCCCGCGTTGCGCTGGGGCGCTTCTCGTACAACTTGCAGACCCGAATACTCTTGTGCCTAGGACAATAAATGTCGCTAAAATTAGGCTCCATGGGGGATAGAGTCATCCCTGTGACACTCTAAAAACTCATTCCACAGCTTCAGTGCCTTGCTATTGGGCTATGGAGTCAGGCTCAAAACATCCCACTGCTGAAAATACAGGCCGAAACATAAAAGCAACAAAATAAAGATACATGCTCAAAGGAGCTTATTTATATACAATCCTAAACTAATAAAACACTGTACATGGGGCTAGGTGAAAGCAAACATCCACCATAGCCAATCAAGTAACTTCCTGAAGGGAAGCTCTTTCCTCCTGTCAGTGATCACAAACAATTGATGTAACCGAGACAACAGAACGGTTACACTCTTCAACTTCCCCTTACACGTTGAAGTTGAGATGGGATATGGTGGCTCCAAAGCATAAGGGAAATGCCACTCCATGTATTTGCTGACATGGTCATCGAATGAGTGGCCAATTCTAGGAAATTGGCGACAAACAACCTCTTCTGCTACACAGTTGTTCACATGCAGCCGAACATATCTGATAAGCACAGGCAGGTGAATAACTGAAGTGGGCTCACTGATATCAGGTGGTGGTTGCTCACTGACTAGTTCTGAACAAAGCACATACTGCTCCTCTGGTTCTTTTTCCTCTTCTTGGCTCTTCCCCGGGTCAGATTCGTATTCATCATAAACAGCCCCCCCGGGTAAATTCTTCTCTTCCTTGTACTGCTCAACGTCTCTTGAAAGACTGAGATGGCTGATTTCCTCATGATAATTTTCCTTAATGAGAAAAGGACAAGGTTCTGCGACCTTCTCTTGGAAATCCAGCATATCGAGCTTAAACTATGATTCGTAACTGTCATAAGTGGTCTCGCTGCTCTGATAAGCAAAAGGTGATGTGGGGTTCTGCTGCTCCTCTTCCAGATAATCATCAAAGTCGAGGGGGAAAAGAGCTTTTCCAACTTGTATAAATGGAACTATCCCCCGCTCCTTTGTTTCGACCCCAAATGTAAACACATCATGGGAAATATCATGAAGGAAAAGATAACAATCCTCTTCCACAACTACCTCTTCATCATTTTGATCTGAGACAGCAAGCTCATCGAGGGTAGATGTTAATGCATTTACAAAATCTTCAATAATCTCCTCGAAAGAGCCATATAGAACATCTGCCTCGGAGACTGGAAAATCCTCCCCATTGTCCGTAGATTCCAACTTTGCATATTGAGCAGAGAGATACTTCACCTACTCCATCAACTCACTTAGGGTGTCATCTTCCTCCCTGGGATCTTCATCAGCTTCATGACCTTCCTTTGATGCATATGAATGTGGAGTAGAAAGGAATGATTTTTGATCCAGGTCGTCAGGATCATCCTCACATCCTATGTCCGAAACAACTTTATCTTGTATATAGTTGTGGTATCCCTCACAACAGTTATGAAAAATTAACTCAGAGGGATACAGCTTCTGACGATAGGCAGTGAAAGTTGCATGGAATTCACTGAGTGAAGAAATGCTAGCAGGGGGTAAAGAATGATACCATCTATGTGCCTCCCCTACTATTGAGAACATGAACATCTTCAATAATACATCCTCGTGATGTATCTCCCACCGGTGCATGAGTTCATGAAGCTCACTGAGGTGTCGAGCAGGGTTGTCCTCTTCACATTTTTCAAATCTTGGCAAATAATCGCCCCATTCATTCGGAGAGGGGACAACATTAGGAAAACTAGGAATAGTAGAAAAATTAAAAGGAGCAAATCTGCGAGCAAGGATTTTCTCCATATCGAACCAGTGGAGTCGCCAATCGATCCTTGAATCATGGAGTCGCCAGGTGAAAGATGCGCAGCTTTGAATGTGTCTGGTCCTTGTTCACCATCAAAGGCCAGATCCTAACGTTGTTGTTACCCCAGGAAGCTTCTCAAGCTGAGAAAGCAGCTACTGAAACCTTCTCGAGAAAGCTCCTTAGGGTCAGCTTTCAGGTGTGCTAACAGTAGCCATAGATGAAACAATGATGTGGAAACCTTGGAGTCACCAGATGCACAGTAGCAATCTTGAAGGGCTCTGATGTCTGATGCACCTTCAGAATCAGAGGCTCAATGTCATTCTGCCCAGGGAAAATCTTCAACTTCGTCCCCGACAACGGCGCCAGAAATGTTGGCGACAGAAGTCGCTCCTGGATTGTAGCAGGAGTAGAGCCCGATGCCCATCAGTTTTTATGTCACGATAGTTTTAATGGGTGATCAAATGGGTAGAGACTCGGGAAGATATCACTCAAACTCAGGGACTAGGTCTATCATGCGAGGAACAAAGGAGGTCTTGATCTAACTTTAGTCAGTGGGTTGATATGAAAATGAGCAGGTTGAAGACTTGGTGAGAGGAGTGGACAAACTACCTTAGGCAACAGGCCTTTCAGTAATTTGTAGAAGAAAAACTCTGAATGCGAGATCCTCTGGTTCAGAGCTTCGAGAAACTGAAAGGGGGGACTTGAGTGGATTCTCCAATTCCAAGTCGTTCAGTGCTAAGAAAATCATAGGGACCGATTAGAAACAATGCAACTGTTACAATGATTAAACTCTACATCATCCTATAACAGTTACAACTTGACTGGATTCTCCAATTCCGAGCCGTTCTAATACAATGTAAACAAAGACACAAAAGAAAAACTGACATTCATAAGACAAGAAGTCTCAAGATTCCAGACATAACCAGGAAAACAATGCTTCATTAAAGTTTACCACCGGGAGCCTTGCTCAACCATCGATTCTTACAAAAATGGCGAAAACGCCTACATATACTAAAAAACAACCACAACGGAAAAAACAAGACGCTGCATTAAAAAAATTGCGTCTGCATGTCTTCTAACAGTCTGTGCATGCAGACTCTGGCCGATCGTGCACCCAAGACTTGGTGTCCCTTCAGCCAAATTCGGGCGGGTATTCTTTGTCAGATGCCATCTTAACTGCGCATGGCTCCTGCAAGGGGAATAGCTGAGCCATTAAGTTCTGAGCTAGCGTGTGAAGACCTCCTCCGACTGGCCGAGGACTCGGCATGGATTCTTTGGAAAAATGGGTACACAGGACCCTCTCGAGAAGACCGCCTACCAGATTATCCATACCTTAGACTTAATGTTTGAGGAGAGGTTTCAACCACCCCTTCTCACCCTCATTTAGTCCAGGCTAAAACCAGGATTGAGGTCGGAACTGATGGCACCTGGAGATCGCGGTGACCCTTTCGACGACTAGAATCGACGCCTTTGGCTTCCTTTGCACAGCTCCTTTCCTTCCCAAGTGACCATGGGCCGTGACCCTACGCCTACCTTCAAAGGTGCTTTCGGCATTTCAGGGTTCGAGGTTTCGAGAAGTGAAATGATGAGGAGCGCTTACCCCTCGAACTCCCGAATGCCGACGTGACATGGATGTGCGCCATGCGTCCTTCAGATAAATGACCCAGATAATATTCATTATTATAAAGGGGGCTACCCCCATTTACAGGCTCACTTGATGTGACCCGGTGCTAAGACCATGGGCTTGGCTCCAAAGGTGCTTTTTGTGTTTCGCCGATCGACGATTTCAGCTGTAAAGAATGGGAGGCTCCTTGTCTCCTGAAACACCGATCCCCGATACCTCGACTGGCCGCCACCTGTCCCAATTGGATCGAACGACGCAGACTTTCCCTGAACTATGTGTGCTACCCTTTGTGCTAAATCCCAGGCAACGTGACAGCCCCGAAAACCCAATGACCGTCGATCTTCTTCGTCAATTGATCCTTGCCATTGAAATCAGACTGCTCGCTCGCTTGATTTGTGATCGGACAAGAGATTCTCCCATGTTGCGTTGGGGAGCTTCTTGTGAAACTTTCAGACCCGAATACTCTTGTGCCTAGGACAAGAAATGTCTCGAACAGTTCTATTTTTATCCCGAGCATGGGTATGCCCGCCTCGGTGAGACATTTTTTATTTTGCAGACGGCACCTCCCGGTTCTTGATCCTTGGGCTCAATCATTCCTCACATTAGTAAAGGTTGGTAATGTATTTTGGCCATCAGATGCTCTTCTGACCTCACACATTAGGGGGCATCTGTTATAACCCTAAATTTCACCACACATGCTTACCTGACATTGGGCAACTCATATCCTTTCTTTGCCAAAAACACTACTGAACAACTCTTTGAAAATCCTCTTGTGTAAAGGCCCACGCACCCTAACCCATTACTGCATGCGTGTACACGCTGGCTGACCCAAAATAGCCTGCATGGATCGACAAAAGCATGGAAAAAGGAAAGTTGTCGAGGGAACAAAAATCTATGGGTGATTTAACTGAAACTCTCGGCCATGCATGGCCGAGGGTTCGTCCAAATACCTAGCTCCTTCTAGCCTATAAAAGAAGGGGTAGGGGTACCATTTGGAAGAAGGAAGAATATAGCGAAGAAACTCTGCCCATTTACATATTCCATTGTTCCAACCCTTTAGCCTTTCCTAATTCCAAAGGAGATTTAAAGCAAAGAAGTTGAAGGACAGAAGAAGAGGAGCCCAGGATTAGGTTCAAGGAGCGGTGTCCGGTCTCAACTTTTGTAAGTTGACTCATTTTAAGTAATAAAGAGAATGATTTTCCCGTCCCAATTCATAAACTTTTTATGGTTTGATTAGTTTATGTTTGATTTCTAACCCGTTAGTATATAAGTAGTATGCATGCATAGTTGTTTCTCATCTTGAATGCAGGTCATCTTTGGAAGGAGTATTGCAAACAAGTAATCAAGCACAACGGAGGATCGACGTCAAATGCTGATAACGAGGTAGGTTGATCTTTCCATGCATTTAATAAGAAAAGGGGATTTAAATCTAGGGATGAAGGTAGAAAGTAATTTCTATTCGGTCATATCTGCATGCAAAGTCTGAACTCTATTTGCTAGTCCATAGGGTGTTTTTCCCAACAACAGCAGCTGCAACTGGAAGGAGGCTCTAACCCCCTAGTTTCTCAGTCTACAACCTGAGGGAAGCTCCAACTCCCCAAATATGTGGCTACAACCAGAAGGAGTCTACAACCCCCAATGTTCTCCGACTACAACTAGAAGGTGGCTACAACCACCTGTCCTTGCCCCGTCCTGCCACCCTGAAGTAGAAGTAGAATGATGGAACCACTGTCACACTATCACGGTGAGATATACCACTGTAAACATGTACCAATAAATCTGAACCATGCATCAACCATGCATCAACCTGTACGTCAACCTATAATCAACCTATACCACAAACAAGTGCATCAACCATGCACCAAACTGCAATCAACCTGTACCATAAACAAGTGCATCCAACCATGTACCAAGTATGTTCCAATCATGTGTCAACTACTCATCAACTATGAATCATCAATATGTACCAACATCATCAACTATACACCTCATGTATGTGCGCCAACTCATCAA
>ML795015.1:472899-496510 GCA_009831015.1 Picea engelmannii | reverse complement strand
AATGATGTACAACATGATCACCTCATCAACTCACCAACCATATGTCTCAACATGTAGCCCAATCCATATGCAAAATGCATGCACCATGATATCAACATATGCTTCCAATAATACATCATAAGATATACCAGCCATGTACACCATCATCAACATCACAAAATGATTAATCCCAGTAGATTAGCATCAATCCATACTCTTGGGTTTGTTCCACGCACCCAATATTTATTTTTATTATACCATTGTGTGATATCACCATGAAAACCTCCAAAAAATAGTGTCAGAACCTGCAATAAACAATGTCAGACCCTGCAATACAGAGTTATACCCTAACATCAAACTCCAAGCCATGTGCACTACCTTTTTCCCAAGACTTTACAACATATATGTGGCATGTTGCACAACAGAGCGTGTGTGTACACGACCTATTCAAGGTCATCGTGCGTATGCATGTGACTGTCACCACTATCACCCGCGTGTGCCTCAGAAGATGACACTTTTGTACTTCCCTTCAGTCTTTCATTTTGATCTGGCTCCTCTGTCTTCTTCACACACTTCTATAGATGACCCTTCTCCTAAGAACTTGAGCTCTAAGCATCCATCTTTTCAAATATATCTCCCTTTCTTACTTCATTCCTTCTTCTATCCATGTTATGTGACTTCATCATCATGGACTTTCTTCTTGTGTTCCACCACTCCTGGGATTTGTGGCCAAATCCACTACAGCTGTAGCATCTCATAGAGTTACAGTGAATAGAAATATGTCCTACTTGATCACATCTCCAACACCTTGTGGTGTTATAGAATCTTCCATTATATCTCCTTTCAGAAGATCTACATTCAAAAGATTTGTGACCATATCCATTACATGAATAACAATGCCCATGAAAAATACTTTCATACCTTTTCTTTGGTGTCCCAAAAGTAGCTTCTTGATGTCTTCCTTGCTTTGTTCTTTTGAAATCTTCTTTGTCTTGTGTAGATGTTGTTTTTGCAACATTGTCTTCCTTATTTCATGGAATTAGCTCATGCTTCTTTGAGGTTCTTTCTTCAACATGTGTATTGACGCAGGCACGATCACAAGAACATCTGCTCACAAGATCTTTCTTTCCCTACGGCCCGAAGAACTCTTAATTAGCTCTTCTATTTCCTATCAGGATATCTGCACCCACAAAACTCTCTCTCGGGATCTCCCTTTTTACTTATCGGGAGATCCGACTTCACGGAATTGCGAGGTCAATGGTCGAGCGTTGGTTCCACGAATCCCCGATACTCGATATAAGTCAACGCTGACCCTTCCCTTCTCCTGTCGGGAATTCTCCTATCGCGGTTTCGGCAATCGCGATGTCAAGCAACTCGGTTCTCCGACTCTCGATTCCTGATACATCTAACCTCTGATGCGCTCGCGAGTTAACCTTTCAACAGTCCCTTTACTCCATCGACATTTCGGAGTTCGCAAGATCGCGAATCCTAATGCCTATATTTCGAGCCTTCTCCTTCCCCGAATTTCCGAAAGGATGTGCCACCTGTCCACCTACCGATGCCTTTGGCCCCACACTGTTCCTTTGGCCTGTTGGGATATCGCATTTCGTGATTCCAAATTGCAAGAGTACCTTGTCCTCGAGAACTATGATACACCAAACCCCGACTTTGTTAGGTCTTTCGACATGCATTCCAAATGATGGATGGTTCAAATCGAACCTTGGAATTCACCAAGAACAAAGTCAAACCATTCACCTATATGAGCCCCGATGACCGAATCCCTGATTGAGTGATCACATGACACGTGTCCTTCTTGAGATCCATGGCTATGATCCCCTCATTGTTTCATAACTCAAAAGGTCTCGGTCTCTTGACTTTTGAACCCTCGATATACCGATGACTCATGGTTCCTACCACCTGTCCCAACAGATGGGTGGCTCTGAGCTCGTCGGGATTTCCATGATGGATTTGCCGATCTCTAGTCCACGGGATCCCCGATTTCCTGAACTCTGATGCCTCAATAGCCCGATGCTTCTCAGGGTTTCCACTCTGCTCATGAGGATTTAAACCCTGCGCAACTCCTGTCAAATGAACGGTTGACGGGTAATTGTTTGATGATCCAATGGCTCACGATCCCTAGAGCTTGAGCTCCGGATGCAGCCGTAAACTCCCCACTTCTTTACCAGATCGGGCGGCTGGCAGGATTTCGCAAATCCTCTCCACAAGATCCTGACCGTTTGTCTTTTCCTCCTCAATATGTTCACGAAGTGAACCAAGGACTCCTTCCCAGACTTAATCACCTGTGACACAAAACTCCATCGCCTTGAGTCACTCGATACGCTCCAACTCCTTATGCTACCTTCAATAGATTCAAAGGATTTATCCCTCCTAAGCTTTCTCATGGCTCTGAATCTTAGAGAATATTTTTGCAAGCACTCCTTGTGGCAATTCTCAGACACTTCCAAGTGCTGAATACCTTCGACTCTGCGCACTCCTGCAACATCAGTCTCTCACACCTTACTCAGGTTCGCAACCCTGAGACTTTTCTTCACGTGCGCACTCCTTGCACGACTCTTGTGCCCAACTGCACTTCTGCGGAGATGAGAACAAATGCTACCTATCTGAACCCTCTGTCAACGCACTCCTTGCGTACACTTTGACTACACTCCTTGCAGGAATTCTTGCTCAGATAGAGAAACAATTGAAACTCATTCCCTCTTCCTTTCATAATTCACTTATAACATGAAATCATATACACAACATATCAAAGCAAATGTATAACAGGAAGCAAACATTCATGAGCATAACATCAATATACAGAGAACAACACAAACCATGAATTTGAATCAAAGCTTTTTATTAATCCAAATGTATGTACATGGATGTTCTTACACAGTTCTTTGCTTCTCTCATGTGTTCTTCATACACAAATGCTCATAATAATGTTACAATACACAATGAGGGTGTCTATATCCCGTTTCCCTCTTGCGCTCTCAAACAATCTAATCTACAATTTAATTTCTATCTACCTGCATTAACTATCTTAAATGCCTCCTACCTACAAAGGACGAGAGCGAGATGCTAAAGGTTCGATTACATCACACAAGTGCTCTTCATTAAATTGTTACATTTATGTTCACGCAACAATCCTAAGGTAAATTTAAAAATTTGTGCTGGCGCTTGCCCAGCTGTCTCTTGCCTTCCGCGCTGGCTAGCTTGACGTGGGAGATTCTCCTGCATCATACTCCCTTGCTTGAAAAATTTCATGGGCTCCTGTCCATGAGCTCCTGCATGGTATATCCATGCTTCTGTATCTATGCTTCAGTCTCCCAACTGACATCTTTAACTGGATGGCCTTTCCATTTGACCAAATATTCAAAATATTCTTTCCTTCTGGTCTTCTTACCAATTCTTTTATCCAATATACGTTCCATATGTGGCTTTTTTGCAAATGGCATTTGCTTTTGCCACTGAACCTCTGACTGTTCATTTTATGCTCCTGCTTCCTCAAGCTTGTATGGGTACAAATCTGAGATATTGAATGTCGGAGAAATTCCGATCCCATCGGGTAATTCAATCTCATAAGCATTTTCTACAATTTTCTTCAAGACCCTACATGGTCCGATTTTCTTCATCTTCAACTTATTATATGTTCCTCTCGAGAACCTTTCCTTTCTCAGATGTGCCAGAACCAGATCACCAACCTCAAACTAAAGTTGTCTTCTATGATTATCGACTCTGTGCTTATACTCCTGGCTTGAATTCTGCAATCTCTCCTTCACCTGGCTGTGAAGTTCCTTCATCGCTTCTGCGAAATATTCTGCACTAGCGCTCCTAGTTGCATTCTGTTTTGAATCCCTCAATTCAGAAATTCCCCTCGGCTGTATGCCATAAACAGTCTGAAATGGACTCTGTCCTGTACTTCTCTTCACTAAGTCGTTATATGCAAACTCTGCCTGCGGAAATATATTGTCCCAACTGTTGTGGTGCTCTCTCACCAAGCTTCTCAACAAATCTCCTAGACTTCTGTTTACCACTTTTGTCTGTCCATCAGTCTGCGAATGATATGATGAACTAAACAACAATTTAGTTCCCAGCCTTTTCCATAAGGTCCTCCAAAAATTCCCTATGAACTTTGTATCTCTGTCCGAAACTATGCTCCTTGGCAAGCCGTGAAGTCGAATGACTTCTTTGAAAAACAGGTTCGCGATGTGAGTTGCGTCACTGGTTTACTGACATGGGATAAAGTGTGCCATCTTGGAAAATCTATCCACCACCACAAAGATCGAATCAAATCCTCTTTGCGTCCTTGGCAACCCTAATATGAAATCCATGCTAATTTCATCCCACGGCTTCTCAGGTATGTGTAATGGTTGATAAAAACCTGCGTTCTGCTTCCTTCCCTTCAAATGCTGGAAAATTCTGCATCTGTCTACAAATCTCTTAACCTCTGATCACATCCCTGGCCAAAAGTATGATTCTCTCATCTTTTCAAATGTTTTCTCATGACCGAAGTGTCCGACCAATCCTCCACTGTGTTTCTCCTTCAGCAAGTTCTCCCTCATGGAGCATTTTGGAATACACAGTTGATTGCCTCTGAATAACAATCCTTCCTGGATCATGTATTCGGCCCATTTGCTGCTATCCCTGAGAACTAGATTCTCAGCTGCTTCATACGCTTCCTTAAAGTCTAGTTCATCTACGTACATGTCCCTGAGATCATCAAAACCCAATGTTTTGACTTTGAACTCCTGCAACAACAAACACTTCCTGCTCAAAGCATCAACAAATTTGTTAGTAGTTCCAGAAATATGTTTAATCACAAAAGTGAAATTTTGCATATACTCAACCCATTTGACATGTTTCTAATTCAACTTTTCCTGTTGAGTCACAAACTGCAGTGCATGGTTGTCACTGTATAGAATAAATTCTTTCGGAATCAAATAATGCCTCCACTTCTTCAATGCTTGTCTGATCGCATAAAACTCCTTATCATATGTGGAATACTTCACCTTTGCTTCATTCATCTTCTCGTTGAAGTACGCTATCGACCTGTCTTCCTGACTTAAGACTGCCCCGATTGCAAACCCACTTGCAGTGCATTTCACTTGAAATGTTTTTCAGAAATCCGGCAACACCAGAACAGGTTGTTTCGTGATCTTCCTCTTCAACAAATTGAAACTCTTTTCAGCTTCTTCTGTCCAGTGAAAATATTTATGTCTTTTCTTCACTGTATCCATCATCGCTGCACTGATTCCACTGAAATTCCTGATGAATTTTTGATAGAAACTAGCCAATCCATGAAAACTTCTCACCTCAAAGATATTCTTCGACGATGGCCAAGTTTTGATTACCTCCACTTTATCTGGATCCATCCTCAACTCATTTTCTAAAATAACAAACCCCGAGTAGATGAGTTATGTGTTCATGAATGAGGGCTTCTTCATGTTTATCAACAACTTCTCCTACAACAATTTCTGCATCACTGTATCCAAATTCTTCAGATGCTCCGCTGTTGTTTTACTGAAAACCAGTATGTCATCCAAATACACAATGAAAAATTTCCCGATGAACTCCTTCAGGATTTCGTTCATCAACCTCATGAAGGTACTTGGCGCATTTGTTAAGAAAAACGATATAACAAGCCATACATACAACCCTTCGTTTGTTTTGAATGTTGTTTTCCATTCATCACCTTCTCTCATGCGAATCTGGTGATATCCACTCTTCATGTAAATCTTCGAAAAAAAAATTGCTCCACTTAAACAATCCATCAGATCATCCATCCTTGGCAATGGAAATCTGTACCTGATGGTTATCTTGTTTATCACCCTCAAGTCAGTACACATCCTCCAACCTCTGTCTTTCTTCGGACTGAGTACTGTCGGAACAACACATGGACTCAAGATTTCCCTGACCAAACCCTTGTCCAACAAATCCTGGACTTGCCTTTTAACCACTTCATTCTCCTGCGGCGTCAATCTGTACGCGGCTTTGTTTGGTAAACTGGATCCTGGTATGAGATCAATGTGATGACCCACTCTCCTGATAGGTGGCAACGAACGAGGTAATTCGTCCACTACAATGTCAGTGAACTCTTCCAGCAGTTCCTGAACCTCCTCTAGTAAATCATCCACTCTTGTGCTAGTCAGAACAATTTTCGGTTTTCTGACCACAATGAACTATGGATCCTCCTTCTTCTTAACCTCGATAAGAAGTTCCTTCCCACTCATGAGAAGTACTGTGTTTCTTACTTCCGGCTTCACCTCCTTATCTTTGATTGGAAGCAACATGTGTGTCCTCCCATTCTTCTCCAGGGTGTATGTGTTCATTCACCCATCATGAATCACATTCCTGTCATACTTCCATGGTCTACCCACTAGTAGATGACAAACATCCATAGGAATGACATCACATGATATCTTATCATTATATCCTCCTATCTTAAATTCAACTAAGAACTGTTTGGTGACATTTACCTGATGTCCTTTTTGTATCCATGAAACTTTATATGGACTTGGATGATCAGTCGTCTCCAGCTCCAGCTTTTCTACCATCTCAGTTGAAATGAGATTGTCCATGCTACCACTGTCCACAATGACCTTGCATACCCTATCCTTGGTATTGCAAGCAGACCTGAAAAGTATGGTCCTTTGGAATGAACTTTCCACCTCTTTCTCTGGTGTCAAAAGGACTTTTCGCATCATCAACGATCTTCCACCTTCAACGTCTTCTGCCTCAACATCTCACCTTTGTTCCTCGGCGATGTGAGTTTCTCCAGTTTCTTTCTTTTTCTCTGGACACTCGAATGACTTGTGCCCATTCTTTCCACATGTGAAGCATGTTATTACTCCACCTCTTCCTCTTCCTTTACCTCTAGTACGAGGAAAATATTTGTTATCAGCATAATCTCCTCTCTGCTCAGTATGTTGTCCTCTCTGTTCAACATATTTCCCTTGCTGTGAGCTTCCACCTCTCTTTGTCCGTGTCTGAGGTTTCTTCCAGTCATCCCTGGGCTTCTGGTTTCTTTCCTGGGCAACTGATTTGCCTCTGGGCTGACTTCTGCCTCTGCCCCTCTGACTCTGCTTTCGGCTCAGCTTCTCTTTAGCTTTCAGAGCCATCTGATAAGCATCTTCCACCATTCATATGGTCACCATACTCATTTCATCCTGAATCTCATATCTCAGGCCATTCATATACCTGGCAACTTTTTCGTCATTGCTTTCGCGATGACCTGCCCTGATATTCAACCTATAAAAATCTTCAGTATATTCCTTTACTGACATCATATTCTGTCTCAGGTTCTGCATCCTCCTAAACAAAGAAATTTGATAGTCCATGGGAATGAATTTTGCCTTCATCTTTGCAATCATCCTGTCCTAGATCTTAATTTTCTGCTTGCCTTGGCAACGCCTATCCGCTTGTAGTTCATCCCACCACAAGGCTAGATGTCCTTTTAATCTCGTGATGGCATGCTTGACCTTCTTGTCCTCTTCGATATCTTCATAGTCAAAATAGGCGTCCAGAGCTCTAATCCAGTCTAGAAGCTCTTCTACATCCAGATTTCCCTCATAAAATGGAATGTCCATTTTCGCCTTTGCACCCATTCTTGCAACAGCTTTAAGAAAGGGTTCATTTGCTGCATCTTTTGATGTGACTTCTTCCTCTCCATGTCCAACATCATCTTCATTTTCAGACTCACCGATATCTCCTACATCAGCTGTGTGCCTTTGTCTTATATCCATGTCCACAAGTCTAGCATGTATGTTATGCAGATCTCTTTCTACTTCTGGATTCTGCACTTGCCTACCCCTTCCTCTGGACATCTCCCTTTCCTCCTCTAGATCGGGTGATTTTCTATCTCTTCTTCTTGGCGGCATGGTGAATATTCCTTTTCCTCGCTACAGAAAGCAAAGAAGCTTTTCTAAGCTCTGATACCACTGAATGCAGGCGCGCTCGCAAGCATGTCCTCTCACATGATCTTTCTTTCCCTGTGGCCTGAAGAACTCTTAATTAGCTCTTCTATTCCCTATCGGGATATCTTCACCCACAAAATTCTCTCTCGGGATCTCCCTTTTTACTTATTGGGAGATCAGACTTCGCAGAATCGTGAGGTCAATGGTTGAGCATTGGTTCCATGAATCCCCGATACCTAATATAAGTCAACGCTGACCCTTCCCTTCTCCTATCAGGACTTCTCCTATCGCGGTTTTGACACTAGCGATGTCAAGCAACTCGGTTCTCCGACTCTCGAGTCCCGATACGCTGAACCTCCGATGCGCTCGTGAGTTGACCTTTCAACAGTCCCTTTACTCCATCGACATTTCAGAGTTCGCAAGATCACGAATCCTAATGCCTATATTTCGAGCCTTCTCCTTCCCCAAATTTCCGAAAGGATGTGCCACCTGTCCACCTACCGATGGTTGTGGCCCCACACTATTCCTTTGGCCTGTCGGGATATCGTGTTTCGCAATTCCAAATTGCAAGAGTACCCTGTCCTCGAGACCTCCGATACGTCGAACCCCAACTTCGTCAGGTCTTCTGACACGCGTTCCAAATGATGGACGGTTCAGGTCGAACCTTGGACTTCACCAAGCACAAATTCAAACCATTCGCTTATATGAGCCCCAATGACTGAATCCTCGGTTGAGTGATCACACGACACATGTCCTTCTTGATATCCACGACTATGATCCCCTCGCTATTTCGGAACTCAAAAGGTCTCGGGCTCTTGACTTCTGAACCCCTGATATATCGATGACTCCTGGTTCCTGCCACCTGTCCCAATAGATGGGTGGCTCTGATCTTGTCGGGATTTCCATGATGGATTTTTCGATCTCTGGTCCATGGGATCCCCGATTTCCCGAACTCCTATGCCTCAATGTCCCAATGCTTCTTGGGGTTTCCACTCTGCTCATGAGGATTTAAATCCTGCGCAACTCCTGTCAAACAGATGGTTGACGGGTAACTGTTTGATGATCCAATGACTCATGATCCCTAGATATTAAGCTTTGGATGCAGCCGTAACCTCCCCACTTCTTTACCATATCGGACGACTGGTGGGATTTCAAAAATCCTCTCCACAAGATCCTGGACATCTGTGTTTTCCTCCTCGATATGTTCATGAAGTGAACCAAGGAATCCTTCCCAGACTTAATCACCTGTGACAAAAAACTCTGTCTCCTTGAGTCACTCGATACGCTCCAACTCCTTATGCTACCTTCAATAGATTCAAAGGATTTATCCCTCCTGAGCTTTCTCACAACTCTGAGTCTTAGAGAAGATTTTTGCGTGCACTCCTTGCGAAAATTCTCAGACACTTCCAAGTGCTGAATACCTTCGACTCTGCGCACTCCTGCAGTAGCAGTCTCTCACACCTTACTCAGGTTCGCAACCCTGAGACTTTTCTTTGCCTGCACACTCCTTGCACGGCTCCTGTGCCCAACTGCACTTCTGCGGAGATGAGAACAAATGCTACCTATCTGAACCCTCTGTCAACACACTCCTTGTGGACACTTCGACTGATCTCCTTGCAGGAATTCTTTCTCAGATAGAGAAACAATTGAAACTCATTCCCTCTTCCTTTCAGACTTCACTTAGAACATGAAATCATATACATAGCATATCAAAGCAAATGTATAACATGAAGCAAACATTCATGAGCATAACATCAATACACAGAGAACAACACAAACCATGAATTTGAATCAAAGATTTCTATTAATCCAAATGTCTGTGCATGGATGTTCTTACATAGTTCTATGCTTCTCTCCTGTGTTCTTCATACACAAATGCTCATAATAATGTTACAATACACAATGAGGCTGTCTATATCCCGTTTCCCTCTTGCGTTCTCAAACAGTCTAATCTAGAATTTAATTTCTATCTACCTTCATTAACTATCTTAAATGCCTCCTACCTACAAAGGACGAGAGTGAGATGCTCAAGGTCTGATTAAATCACACAAGTGCGCTTCATTAAATTGTTACATTTATGTTCATGCAACAATCCCAAGGTAAATTTCAAAATTTGTGCTGGTGCTTGCCCAAATGTCTCTTACCTTCCACGCTGGCACGCTTGATGTGGGAGATGCTCCTGCATCATACTCCCTCGCTTGAAAACTTTCATGGGCTCCTATCCATTAGCTCTTTCACGGTATATCCATGCTTCTGTATCTCTGCTTTAGTCTCCCAGCTGGCATATTCAACTGGATGGCCTTTCCATTTGACCAAATATTCAAAATATTCTTTCCTTCTGGTCTTCTTACCAATTCTTTTATATAGTATACATTCCATTTGTGGCTTTTCTGCAACTGGAATTTTCTTTCGCCACTGAACCTATGACTGTTCATTTTCTTCTCCTTCTTTCTCAGGCTTGTATGGGTACAAATATGAGATATTGAATATCAAAGAAATGCCGATCCCATCGGGTAATTCAATCTCATAAGCATTTTCTCCAATTTTCTTCAAGACCCTACATGGTCCGATTTTCTTCATCTTCAACTTATTATGTGTTCCTCTCGGGAACCTTTCCTTTCTCAGATGTGCCAAAACCAGATCACCAACCTCAAACTGAAGTTGTCTTCTATGCTAATCGGATCTGCGCTTATACTCCTGGCTTGAATTCTGCAATCGCTCCTTCACTTGGTTGTGAAGTTCCTTCATCGCTTCTGCGAAATGTTCTGCACTAGCACTCGTAGTTGCATTCTGTTATGAATCCCTCAATTCAGAAATTCCTCTCGGCTGTATGCCATAAACAATATGAAATGGACTCTGTCCTGTACTTCTGTTCACTGAGTCGTTATACGCAAACTCTACCTGCGGAAATATATTGTCCCAACTGTTGTGGTGCTCTGTCACCAAGATTCTCAACAAATCTCCTAGACTTTTGTTTACCACTTTTGTCTGTCCATCCGTCTGCAGATGATACGCTGAACTAAAAAACAATTTAGTTCGCAACTTCTTCCATAAGGTCCTCCAAAAATTCCCTATGAACTTTGTATCTCTGTCCGAAACTATGCTCCTTGGCAAGCCCTGAAGTCGAATGACTTCTTTGAAAAACAGGTTCGTGATGTGAGTCGTGTCACTAGTTTTCTGACATGGGATAAAGTGTGCCATCTTGGAAAATATATCCACCACCACAACGATCGAATCAAATCCTCTTTGCGTCCTTGGCAACCCCAATATGAAATCCATGCTAATTTCATCCCATGGCTTCTCAGGTATGTGTAATGGTTGATAAAAACCTGCATTCTGCTTCCTTCCCTTCAAATGCTGGCAAATTCTGCATCTGTCTACAAATATCTTGACCTCTGATCGCATCCCTGGCCAAAAGTATGATTCACTCAGCTTTGCAAATGTTTTTTCATGACCGAAGTGTCGGGCCAATCCTCCACTATGTTTCTCCTTCAGCAAGTTCTCCCTCATGGAGCATTTTGGAATACACAGTTGATTGCCTCTGAACAACAATCATTCCTGGATCATGTATTCGGCCCATTTGATGCTATCTCTAAGAACTGGATTCTCAGCTGCTTCATACACTTCCTTAAAGTCTGGGTCATCTGCGTACATGTCCCTGAGATCATCAAAACCCAATGTTTTTACTTTGAACTCCTGCAACAACAAACACTTCCTACTCAAAGCATCAACAACTTTGTTAGCAGTTCCGGAAATATGTTTAATCACAAAAGTGAAATTTTGCATATACTCAACCCATTTGACATGTTTCTGATTCAACTTTTCCTGTTGAGTCACAAACTGCAGTGCATGGTTGTCACTGTATAGAATAAATTCTTTCAGAATCAAATAATGCCTCCACTTCTTCAATGCTTGTGTGATGGCATAAAACTCCTTATCATATGTGGAATACTTCACCTTTGCTTGATTCAACTTCTTGCTGAAGTACGCTATCAGCCTATCTTCCTGACTTAAGACTGCCCTGATTGCAAACCCGCTTGCATCACATTTCACTTGAAATGTTTTTCGGAAATCCGACAACACCAGAACAGGTTGTTCCGTGATCTTCCACTTCAAAAAATTGGAACTCTTTTCAACTTCTTCTGTCCAGTGAAAATATTTATGTATTTTCTTCACTGTTTCCATCATCGCTGCACTGATTCCACTGAAATTCCTGATGAATTTTCGGTAGAAACTAGCCAATCCATGAAAACTTCTCACCTCAAAGATATTCTTTGGCGATGGCCAATTTTTTATTACATCCACTTTATCTGGATCCATCCTCAACTCATTTTCCAAAATAACAAACCCCAAGTAGATGAGTTCTGTCTTCATGAATGAGGACTTCTTCATGTTTATCAATAGCTTCTCCTGCTACAATTTCTGCATCACTGTAGCCAAATGCTTCAGATGCTCCGCTGCTATTTTATTGAAAACCAGTATGTCATCCAAATACACAATGACAAATTTCCCGATGAACTCCTTCAGGATTTCGTTCATCAATCTCATGAAGGTACTTGGTACATTTGTTAAGCCAAACGGAATAGCAAGCCATTCATACAACCCTTCGTTTGTTTTGAATGTTGTTTTCCCTTCATCACCTTCTTTCATGCGAATCTGGTGATATCCACTCTTCAAGTCAATATTCGAAAAAAATTTTGCTCCACTTAAAAAATCCATCAGATCATCCATCCTTGGCAATGGAAATTTGTACCTGATGGTTATCTTGTTTATCTCCCTCGAGTCAGTACACATCCTCCAACCTCTGTATTTCTTCAGACTGAGTACTGTCGGAACAACACATGGACTCAAGCTTTCCCTGACCAAACCCTTGTCCAACAAATCCTGGACTTGCCTTTTAACCTCTTCATTCTCCTGCGGCGTCAATCTGTACGCGGATTTGTTTGGTAAACTGGCTCCTGGTATGAGATCAATGTGATGACTCACACTCCTGATCGGTGGCAAGGAAAGAGGTAATTTGTCCACTACAATGTCAGCGAACTCTTCCAGCAGTTCCTGAACCTCCTCTGGTAAATCATCCACTCTTGTGCTAGTCAGAACAATTTTTGGTTTTCTAACCACAGTGAACTGTGGATCCTCCTTCTTCCTAACCTTGGTAAGGAGTTCCTTCCAACTCATGAGAAGTACTATGTTTCTTACTTCCAGCTTCACCTCCTTATCTTTGATTGGAAGCAACATGTGTGTCCTCCCATTCTTCTCCAGGGTGTATGTGTTCATTCACCCATCATGAATCACATTCCTGTCATACTGCCATGGTCTACCCAACAGTAGATGACAAACATCCATAGGAATGGCATCACATAATATCTTATCATTATATCCTCCTATCTTAAATTCAACTAAGCACTATTTGGTGACATTTACCTGATGTCCTTTTTGTAGCCACAAAACTTTATATGGACTTGGATGATCAGTCGTCTCCAGCTCCATCTTTTCTACCATCTCGGTTGAAACGAGATTGTCCGTGCTACCGCTGTCCACAATGACCTTGCATACCCTATCCTTGGTCTTGCAAGCAGTCCTGCAAAGTCTGGTCCTTTGGACTGAACTTTCCACCTCTTTCTCTGGTGTCAAAAGGACTTTTCGCATCATCAACGATCTTCCACCTTCAGCGTCTTCTACCTCAACATCTCGCCTTTGTGCCTCGGCGATGTGAGTTTCTCCAATTTCTTTATATTTCTCTGGACACTCGAATGACTTGTGCCCATTCTTTCCACATGTGAAGCATGTTATTACTCTACCTCTTCCTCTTCCTCTACCTCTAGTACGAGGAAAAGTGTTGTTGTCAGCATAATCTCCTCTCTGCTCAGTATGTTGTCCTCTCTGTTCAGCATATCACCCTCGCTGTGAGCTTCCACCTCTCTCTGTCCGTGTCTGAGGTTTCTTCTAGTCATCCCTGGGCTTCTGTGTTCTTTCCTGGGCAACTAATTTGCCTTTGGGCTGACTTCTGCCTCTGTCCCTCTAACTTTTTTTTGGGCTCAACTGCTCTTCAACTTTTAGAGCCATTTGATAAGAATCTTCCACTGTTCAGATGGTCACCATACTCATTTCATCTGGAATCTCATATCTCAGGCCATTCATATACCTGAAAACTTTTTCATCATTGCTTTTGCGATGACCTGCCCTGATATTCAACCTGTAAAACTCTTCAGTATATTCCTTTACTGACATCAGCTTCTGTATCAGGTTCTACATCCTCCTGAACAGAGAAATTTGATAGTCCCTGGGAATGAATTTTGCCTTCATCTTTGCAATCATCCTGTCCCAGCTCTTAATTTTCTGCTTGCCTTGGCAACGCCTATCCGCTTGTAGTTCATCCCACCACAAGGCTGCATGTCCTTTTAATCTCGTGATAGCATGCTTGACCTTCTTGTCCTCTTCGATATCTTCATAGTCAAAATAGGTGTCCAGAGCTCTGATCCGGTCTAGAAGCTCTTCTACATCCAGATTTCCCTCATAAACTGGAATGTCCATCTTCGCCTTTGCACCCATTCTTGCAACAGCTTTAAGCAAGCGTTCATTTGCTGCATCTTCTGCTGTGACTTATTCTTCTCCATGTCCAACATCATCTTCATTTTAGGACTCACTGATATCTCCTACATCAGCTGTGCGCCTTTGTCTTATCTCCATGTCCACAAGTCTAGCACATATGTTATGCATATCGCTTTCTACTTCTGGATTCTGCACTTGCCTACCCCTTCCTCTGGACATCTCCCTTTCCTCCTCTAGATCGGGTGATTTTATATCTCTTCTTCTTGATGACATGGTGAATCTTCCTTTTCCCCGCTACAGAAAGAAAATAAGCTTTTCTAAGCTCTAATACCACTAAACGCAGGCGCGCTCGCAAGCACGTCGGCTCACAGGATCTTTCTTTCCCTGCTACCTGAAGAACTCTTAATTAGCTCTTCTATTCCATATCAGGATATATGCACCCACAAAATTCTCTCTCGGGATCTCCCTTTTTACTTATCGAGGGATCGGACTTCGGGGAATCGCGAGGTTAATGGTCGAGCGTTGGTTCCACGAATCCCCGATACTCGATATAAGTCAACGCTGACTGTTCCCTTCTCCTGTCAGGACTTCTCCTATCGAGGTTTTGACACTCGCGATGTCAAGAAAATCGTTTCTCCGACTCCCGAGTCTTGATACACCGAACCTCTGATGCGCTCGCGAGTTGACCTTTCAACAAACCCTTTACTCCATCGACGTTTTGGAGTTCACAAGATCGCGAATCCTAATGCCTATATTTTGAGCCTTCTCCTTCCCCAAATTTCTGAAAGGATGTGCCACCTGTCCACCTACCGATGCCTGTGGCCCCACACTATTCCTTTGTCCCATCGGGATATCGCGTTTCACGATTCCAAATTGCAAGAGTACCCTGTCCTCGAGACCTCCGATACGCCGAACCCCGACTTCGTCAGGTCTTCTGACACGCGTTCCAAATGATGGATGGTTCAGATCGAACCTTGGACTTCGCCAAGAACAAAGCAAACCATTCACCTATATGAGCCTCGATGACCAAATCCCCGGCTGAGTGATCACACGACACGTGTCCTTCTTGAGATCCACGACTATGATCGCCTCACTGTTTCGGAACTCAAAAGGTCTCGGGCTCTTGACTTCTGAACCCCCGATATACCGATGAATCTTGATTCCTGCCACCTGTGCCAACAGATGGGTGGCTATGAGCTCGTCGGGATTTCCACGATGGATTTTCCGATCTCTGGTCCATGGGATCCCCGATTTCCCAAACTCCGACGCCTCAATATCCCGATGCTTCTCGGGGTTTCCACTCTGCTCACGAGGATTTAAACCCTATGCAACTCCTGTCAAACGGACGGTTGACGGGTAACTGTTTGATGATCCAACAGCTCACGATACCTAGAGCTTGAGCTTCGGATGTAGCCGTAACCTCCCCACTTCTTTACCAGATTGGACGGCTGGCGATATTTCGCAAATCCTCTCCACAAGATCCTGACCGTCTGTCTTTTCCTCCTCGATATGTTCACGAAGTGAACCAAGGACTCCTTCCCGGAATTAATCAACTGTGACACAAAACTCCGTCTCCTTGAGTCACTCGATATGCTCCAACTCCTTATGCTACCTTCAATAGCTTCAAAGGATTTATCCCTCCTGATCTTTCTCACAACTTTGAGTCTTAGAGAAGATTTTTGCGTGCACTCCTTGTGGCAATTCTCAGACACTTCCAAGTGTTGAATATCTTCGACTATGCGCACTCCTACAGTAGAAGTCTCTCACACCTTACTCAGGTTTGCAACCCTGAGAATTTTCTTCGCCTGCACACTCCTTGCATGACTCCTGTGCCCAACTGCACTTCTGTGGAGATGAGAACAAATGCTACCTATCTGAACCCTCTGTCATCGCACTCCTTGCGGACACTTCGACTGCACTCCTTGCAGGAATTCTTGCTCAGATAGAGAAACAATTGAAAATCATTCCCTCTTCCTTTCAGACTTCACTTAGAACATGAAATTGTATACACAACATATCAAAGAAAATGTATAACAGGAAGCAAACATTCATGAGCATAACATCAATACATAGAGAACAACAAAAACTTTGAATTTGAATCAAAGCTTTCTATTAATCCAAATGTCTGTACATGGATGCTCTTACAGAGTTCTCTGCTTCTCTCCTGTGTTCTTCATACACAAATGCTCATAATAATGTTACAATACACAATGAGGCTGTCTATATCCCGTTTCCCTCTTGGGCTCTCAAACAGTCTAATCTAGAATTTAATTTCTATCTACCTGCATTAACTATCTTAAATGCCTCCTTCCTACAAAGGACGAGAGAGAACTGCTCAAGGTCCGATTAAATCACACAAGTGTGCTTCATTAAACTGTTACATTTATGTTCGTGCAACAATCCCAAGGTAAATTTCAAAATTTGTGTTGGCGCTTGCCCAACTGTCTCTTGCCTTCCGCACTGGCTCGCTTGACGTGGGAGATGCTCCTGCATCATACTCCCTCGCTTGAAAAATTTCATGAGCTCTTGTCCATGAGCTCTTGCATGGTATATCCATGCTTATGTATCTCTGCTTTAGTCTCCCAACTGGCATCTTCAACTGGATGGCCTTTCCATTTGACCAAATATTCAAAATATTCTTTCCTTCTGGTCTTCTTACCAATTCTTTTATCCAGTATAGATTCCATCTGTGGCTTTTCTGCAACTGGAATTTTCTTTCGCCACTGAACCTCTGACTGCTCATTTTCTGTTCCTGCTTCCTCAGGCTTGTATGGGTACAAATCTGAGATATTGAATATCGGAGAAATTCCGATCCCATCGGGTAATTCAATCTCATAAGCATTTTCTCATTTTTTCTTCAAGACCCTACATGGTCCGATTTTCTTCATCTTCAACTTATTATATGTTCCTCTCGGGAACCTTTCCTTTCTCAGATGCACCAGAACCAAATCACCAACCTCGAACTGAAGTTCTCTTCTATGTTGATCGGCTTTGCGCTTATACTCCTGGCTTGAATTCTGCAATTTTTCCTTCACTTGGCTGTGAAGTTCCTTCATCGCTTCTGCGAAATCTTCTGCACTAGCGCTCCTAGTTGCATTCTGTTATGAATCCCTCAATTCAAAAATTCCCCTCGGCTGCATGCCATAAACAATCTGAAATGGAATCTATCCTATACTTCTATTCACTGAGTCATTATACGCAAACTCTGCCTGCGGAAATATATTGTCCCAACTGCTGTGGTGCTCTGTCACCAAGATTCTCAACAAATCTCCTAGACTTTTGTTTACCACTTCTGTCTGTCCATCCGTCTACGGATGATACGCTGAACTAAACAACAATTTAGTTCCCAACTTCTTCCATAAGGTCCTCCAAAAATTCCCTATGAACTTTGTATCTCTGTCCGAAACTATTCTCCTTGGAAAGCCGTGAAGTTGAATGACTTCTTTGAAAAACAGGTTCGCGATGTGAGTCGCGTCACTGGTTTTCTGACATGGGATAAAGTGTGCCATTTTGGAAAATCTATCCACCACCACAAATATCGAATCAAATCTTCTTTGCGTCCTTGGAAACCCCAATATGAAATCCATGCTAATTTCATCCCACGGCTTCTCAGGTATGTGTAATGGTTGATAAAAACCTGCATTCTGCTTCCTTCCCTTCGAATGATGGAAAATTCCGCGTCTGTCTACAAATCTCTTGACCTCTGATCGCATCCCTGGCCAAAAGTATGATTCACTCAGCTTTGCAAATTTTTTTTCATGACTGAAGTGTCCGACCAATCCTCCATTGTTTTTCTCCTTCAACAAGTTCTCCCTCATGGAGCATTTTGGAATACACAATTGATTGCCTCTGAACAACAATCCTTCCTGGATCATGTATTCGGCCCATTTGTTGCTATCTCTTAGAACTGGATTCTCACCTGCTTCATACGCTTCCTTAAAGTCTGGGTCATCTACGTACATGTCCCCGAGATCATCAAAACCCAATGTTTTGACTTTGAACTCCTGCAACAGCAAACACTTCCTGCTTAAAGCATCAACAACTTTGTTAGTAGTTCCAGAAATATGTTTAATCACAAAAGTGAAATTTTGCATATACTCAACCCATTTGACATGTTTCTGATTCAACTTTTCCTGTTGAGTCACAAACTGCAGTGCATGGTTGTCACTGTATAGAATAAATTCTTTCAGAATCAAATAATGCCTCCACTTCTTCAATGCATGTATGATGGTATAAAACTCCTTATCATTTGTGGAATAATTCACCTTTGCTTCATTCAGCTTCTCGCTAAAGTACGCTATCAGCCTATCTTCCTGACTTAAGACTGTCCTGATTGCAAACCCGCTTGCATCGCATTTCACTTGAAATGTTTTTCGGAAATCCGACAACACCAGAACAGGTTGTTCCGTGATCTTCCTCTTCAACAAATTGAAACTCTTTTCAACTTCTTCTGTCCAGTGAAAATATTTATGTCTTTTCTTCACTGTATCCATCATCACTGCACTGATTCCACTGAAATTCCTGATGAATTTTCGGTAGAAACTAGCCAATCCATGAAAACTTCTCACCTCAAAGATATTCTTCGACGATGGCCAATTTTTGATTACCTCCCCTTTATCTGGATCCATCCTCAAGTCATTTTCCGAAATAACAAACCCCAAGTAGGTGAGTTTTGTCTTCATGAATGAGGACTTCTTCATGTTTATCAACAACTTCTCCTACTGCAATTTCTGCATCACTGTAGCCAAATGCTTCAGATGCTCCGCTGCTGTTTTACTGAAAACCAATATGTCATCCAAATACACAATGAAAAATTTCCCGATGAACTCCTTCAGGATTTCGTTCATCAACCTCATGAAGGTACTTGGCGCATTTGTTAAGCCAAACGACATAGCAAGCCATTCATACAACCCTTCATTTGTTTTGAATATTTTTTTCCGTTCATCACCTTCTCTCATGCGAATTTGGTGATATCCACTCTTCAAGTCAATCTTCGAAAAAAAAAATTGCTCCACTTAAACAATCCATCAGATCATCCATCCTTGGCAATGGAAATCTGTACTTGATGGTTATCTTGTTTATCGCCCTCGAGTCAGTACACATCCTCCAGCCTCTGTCTTTCTTCAGACTGAGTACTGTCGAAACAACACATGGACTCAAGCTTTCCCTGACCAAACCCTTGTCCAACAAATCCTAGACTTGCCTTTTAACCTCTTCATTCTCCTGCAGCGTCAATCTGTACGTGGCTTTGTTTGGTAAACTGGCTCCTGGTATGAGATCAATGTGATGAATCACACTCCTGATCAGTGGCAACGAACGAGGTAATTCGTCCAGTACAATTTCAGCGAACTCTTCCAGCAGTTCCTGAACCTCTTCTGGTAAATCATCCACTCTTGTGCTAGTCAGTACAATTTTTGGTTTTCTGACCACAATGAACTGTGGATCCTCCTTCTTCTTAACCTTGGTAAGGAGTTCCTTCCCACTCATGAGAAGTACTGTGTTTCTTACTTCCGGATTCACCTCCATATCTTTGATTGGAAGCAACATGTGTGTCCTCCCATTCTTCTCCAGGGTGTATGTGTTCATTTGCCCATCATGAATCACATTCCTGTCATACTGCCATGGTCTACCCAGTAGTAGATGAAAAACATCCATAGGAATGACATCACATAATATCTTATCATTATATCCTCCTATCTTAAATTCAACTAAGTAATGTTTGGTGACATTTACCTGATGTCCTTTTTGTAGCCACAAAAATTTATATGGACTTGGATGATCAGTCGTCTCCAGCTCCATCTTTTCTACCATCTCAGATGAAACGAGATTGTCCGTGCTACCGCTGTCCACAATGACCTTGCATACCCTATCCTTGGTCTTGTAAGAAACCCTGAAAAGTCTGGTCCTTTGGACTAAACTTTCCACCTCTTTCTTTGGTGTCAAAAGGACTTTTCGCATCATCAACGATCTTCCACCTTCAACATATTCTGCCTAAACATCTCACCTTTGTGCCTCGACAATGTGAGTTTCTCCAGTTTCTTTATTTTTCTTTGGACACTCGAATGACTTGTGCCCATTCTTTCCACATGTGAAGCATGTTATTACTCCACCTATTCCTCTTCCTCTACCTCTAGTACGAGGAAAAGTGTTGTTGTCAGCATAATCTCCTCTCTGCTTAGTATGTTTTCCTCTCTGTTCAGTATATCCTCCTCTCTGTGAGCTTCCACCTCTCTCTGTCCGTGTCTGAGGTTTCTTCCAGTCGTCCTTGGGCTTCTGGGTTCTTTCCTGGGCAACTGATTTGCCTCTGGGATGACTTTTGCCTCTGGCCCTCTGACTCTGCTTTTGGCTCAACTTCTCTTTAGCTTTCAGAGCCATCTGATAAGAATCTTCCATCGTTCGGATGGTCACCATACTCATTTCATCCTAAATCTCATATCTCAGGCCATTCATATACCTGGCAACTTTTTCGTCATTGCTTTCGCGATGACCTGCCCTGATATTCAACCTGTAAAACTCTTCAGTATATTCCTTTACTGACATCATCTTCTGTCTCAGATTTTGCATACTCCTGAATAGAGAAATTTGATAGTCGCTGGGAATGAATTTTGCCTTCATCTTTGCAATCATCGTGTTCCAGCTCTTAATTTTCTACTTGCCTTGGCAACGCCTATCTGCTTGTAGTTCATCCCACCACAAGGCTGCATGTCCTTTTGATCTCGTGATAGAATGGTTGACCTTATTGTCCTCTTCGATATCTTCATAGTCAAAATAGGTGTCCAGAGCTCTAATCCAGTCTAGAAGCTCTTCTACATCCAGATTTCCCTCATAAACTGGAATGTCCATCTTTGCCTTTGCACCCATTCTTGCAATAGCTTTAAGCAAGCGTTCATTTGCTCCATCTTCTGTTGTGACTTCTTCTTCTCCATGTCCAACATCATCTTCATTTTTGGACTCACTGATATCTCCTACATCAACTATGCGCCTTTGTCTTATCTCCATGTCCAGAAGCCTAGCGCGTATGTTATGCAGATCTCTTTCTACTTCTGGATTCTGCACTTACCTACCCCTTCCTCTGGACATCTCCCTTTCCTCCTCTGGATCGGGTGATTGTCTATATCTTCTTCTCGGAGGCATGGTGAATCTTCCTTTTCCCCGCTACAGAAAGCAAAGAAGTTTTCCTAAGCTCTGATACCACTGAACGCAGGCGTGCTCGCAAGCACGTTCGCTCACAGGATCTTTCTTTCCCTGTGGCCTGAAGAAGTCTTAATTATCTCTTCTATTCCCTATCGGGATATCTGCACCCACATAATTATCTCTCGGGATCTCCCTTTTTACTTATCGGGAGATCGGACTTCGTGGAATCGCGAGGTCAATGGTCGAGCGTTGGTTCCACGAATCCCCGATACTCGATATAAGTCAACGCTGACCCTTCCCTTCTCCTGTCGGGACTTCTACTATCGCGGTTTCGGCACTCGCGATGTCAAGCAACTTGGTTCTCCGAGTCCCTAGTCTCGATACGCCAAACCTTCGATGTGCTCGTGAGTTGACCTTTCAACAGTCCCTTTACTCCATCGACGTTTCGAAGTTCGCAAGATCGCAAATCGTAATGCCTATATTTCGAGCCTTCTCCATCCCCAAATTTCTGAAAGGATGTGCCACCTGTCCACCTACCGATGCCTGTGGCCCCACACTGTTCCTTTGGCTTGTCGGGATATCGCGTTTCGCGATTCCAAATTGCAAGAGTACCCTGTCCTTGAGACCTCTGATACGTCGAACCCCGACTTCGTCAGGTCTTTTGACACGCGTTCCAAATGATGGACGGTTCAGATCAAACCTTGGACTTCACCAAGCACAAAGTCAAACCATTCACCTATATGAGCCCCGATGATCGAATCCTTGATTGAGTGATCACACGACACGTGTCCTTCTTGAGATCCACGGCTATGATCCCCTCACTGTTTCGGAACTCAAAAGGTCTCGGGCTCTTGACTTCTGAACCCTTGATATACCGATGATTCCTGGTTCCTGCCACCTGTCCCAACAGATGGGCAGCTCTGAGCTCGTCTGGATTTACCCGATGGATTTGCCGATCTCTGGTCCACGGGATCCCCGATTTCCCGAACTCCGACGCCTCAATATCCCGATGCTTCTCAAGGTTTCCACTCTGCTCATGAGGATTTAAACCCTGCGCAAATCCTGTCAAACAGATGGTTGACAGGTAACTGTTTGATGATCCAACGACTCACGATACCTAGAGCTTGAGCTCCAGATGCAACCGTAACCTCCCCACTTCTTTACCAGATCGGACGGCTGGCGCGATTTCGCAAGTCCTCTCCACAAGATCCTGATCGTCTGTCTTTTCCTCCTCGATATGTTCACGAAGTGAACCAAGGACTCCTTCCCGGAATTAATCACCTGTGACACAAAACTCCGTCACCTTGAGTCACTCGATACACTCCAACTCCTTATGCTACCTTCAATAGATTCAAAGGATTTTCCCTCCTGAGATTTCTCACGACTCTGAGTCTTAGAGAATATTTTTGTGCGCACTCCTTGCAGTAATTCTCATACACTTACAAGTGCTGAATACCTTTGACTCTGTGCACTCCTGTAGCAGTAGTCTCTCACACCTTACTCAGGTTCGCAACCTTGAGACTTTTCCTCACCTGCGCACTCCTTGCACAGCTCATGTGCCCAACTGCACTTCTGCGGAGATGAGAACAAATGCTACCTATTTGAACCCTCTATCAACGCACTCCTTGCGGACACTTCGACTGCACTCCTTGCAGGAATTCTTGCTCAGATAGATAAACAATTGAAACTCATTCCCTCTTCCTTTCAGACTTCACTTAGAACATGAAATCATATACACAGCATATCAAAGCAAATGTATAACAGGAAGAAAACATTCATGAGCATAACATCAATACACAGAGAACAACACAAACCATGAATTTGAATCAAAGATTTCTATTAATCCAAATGTTTGTACATGGATGTTCTTACACAGTTCTCTACTTCTGTTAAGGTCCTAACCCGCACATAGGTAGATCAATGTATTTGGATGTAATCAAGGTCAATATTAATAAGACCTTTCAATAAAATAGAATAAGGCGGATGTAAGAAGACCTAATAGAAGCTTCCGCTTCTAGAAGGATCTTCCT
>ML795015.1:438332-452366 GCA_009831015.1 Picea engelmannii | reverse complement strand
GCATATACATATTCGGCCAAAAAGGATCTAATTAACATCATTAAATAAATCATATCAGGGGCCCAACAATTATGTATGTAACCATTTTTTTGCAGAAGTATTTATATGTTTTTAATTAGTGTCAGATCAATATTGTTGGGTTGATGGTAATGCAAGCATTACAAATATGGTATCAGAATTTACAAAGTTTTAAGTGGAATATCCCACCAAGTGTCTAGGTACAATACAAATTGGTACAGAGTTGATGACAAGAGAGTTGTTTTGAGTGATGTGGCCCAGCCAGGGTGGATGGTTATGCTACAAATTGGTATCAGAGACCATTTTTCAACACTGAGCCTAGATGGACCTAGTTATCATAATGCTAAAGTAAATTTTCATAGATAATTGAATTTGGAGAGGCTAAATTTCAAGTTACAGTGTGTCCATGACAAAAATTAGAAGTAATGGAGTGGAATTGGGTAAGAGCCCCAATTTTTGTTGTTAAATTCATAGAGAATATGGGGAAAATTGTTTAAGTGATTAGATATCCTTAATTTTAATCCCTATTTAAGAAAATTCAGACAGGAATTGGCAAAATTTGAAGATACATCGAAGCCACGATAGATTGAGTGGAATTGTTGAATAAAATTCTCAATTCGTGAAGGAACTGGAAAACTCAGGACAAAAATATCAACCAGTAGTGCACACACAAAATTGTGGTTGTAGAGGTTGAAATTGGGTACATTGGAGTGAAATTGAGAAAATTTCATGATTACAGAATTTCCATGATATAATTTCGATGAAAATTGGGAAAAATCCCCAATTCTGCATCGAAATTATGGAAACATTAGTTAAATGTCCAAAATATTTTGCATGCTAAGTAGCAATGATGCACGGAAAGATAAAGGTGCATAGAAGTGCACATTAAAATTGGGTTCTACACTATGCAGAGATAGTGATGCAGAAAAATAATGTTGCACAAGTGTGCACACTAAACATTTTATGTTGCACAGAAAATAAGGGTGCATAGGATATGTACACTAAATTTTGACACTGCACCACGTATAGATGGTGGCATGTGCATAATTTGGGAGCGCAGAAAAGCACACTAAAGTTTGGCATCACAAGGTGCATATTTTGTTGTGCACGATTAATAATGTGGTGTGCAAGGTATGTGCTTGGAGTGCTGACAGAGCACATTACGAATTTATTGGTGCATGCTCAATGTTGGTATGTAGTGCATGCATGTTGAATTTTCATGCCACACGAAATTATAAGTATTGTGTGTGATGTGAACACAATAAATCTTGGCGTTGTGTGGTGTGGTGGTTTCATTTCATGCAGAGTATTGGTGTGTGACAAAAAAATTGTGCTCGGTAGATATTGGTGCATGATAGAAAATTGGTGCAGAGGGAGTATTAGCACGCAGTGTGAACACAGTAAACATTGGTGTTGTCTGGTGTGGTTCTTGCAGTGTGAGTAGATTCTTGGCGTGTGACACACATTTTTTTCTCAAAAGAGTATTGGCGTGTGGGTGAGCACAGTAAACCTTGGTCTTGTGTGGTGTGGTTCTTGCAGTGCACACAAAGTATTGACAAGAAACACAAAATTTATGCTCATTAGACATTGGCGCGCAACAAAAAAGTATTCATCTTGGATATAGGGAGCGGTGCATGCATTGCATTCTAGCGTCATGTGGGAAAAAAAACTAGCGCATGCTAATTATGGATTTATAACTGAGAAGTAGTGCACGCAAAATTTATTGGGTAGTTAATCTTCCCAAGAAAATAAATAATTATGATGCAATATGGAAACAAAACTGTACATAATTTCATGATTTTTTAAAAAATGTTTAGCGTAACAAATTTTGTTAGCTGCACATTTTGCATAATTAACAACAATTACATCATAATAGGATCAACAAAATTTTAGAATCATGGAAGATGTGCAATAAGTTTACAGCCATGAAGAAGAGATCATAGGAATGTATGTCCATATGGGTAATGAAGGTACAAATTCCAATGGACATGGAGAAGGTAAGGAAGAAAGCATGAACTTGGTAGAGACCATAAAAGGTTTTCAAACAGATATCCTGAGTTACAAAGCTGATCATGAGAGGCTTATGAAATCCAAAGAGAAGCATGAATATTTCAACATCAATTTAATGTAGATCTTGGATATAATAGAGAATAACATGGATATGAAGACTGAGTCAAGCATATTAGGAATCTATAAGTCTCATGATAAGAGAAGGAGAACAAAAAGTGTCAACAGACAACACCATCACTCTCCAAGGCATTACACTAGGAGAGCGCACAATAGTTCAAGTACTTTTAGGAAACATAAGAAGAGGTCTGTGGTGGATGAGCTATAGGGGGAAATGAAAAAAATCAATCCTGCTACTTTTGATGGTGAACACACGAAGGATGAAGAAGTAGAGACATGGCTTCTCAACATGAGAAAGTATTTTCAGTTGCATAATTACTCTTCATAGATAGAAGGTAGAATTTTTATTTATCATCTCAAGGGAAAATCATCAATGTGGTGGGATCAATTTATGAGGGTACAACACATTGATGAGAACAAGGTGACTTGGAGAGAATTCAAGAGGTATTTTCAAAGGAAATACTTGACTAAGAGATATTGTGGTAAGAAAATGAAGGAATTCTTTGAACTCAAGCTTGGGAGTATGACCATAGATGAGTATGAAAGGAGGTTTTTAGATCTGTTGAAATATGTTTCTTCATCAAGGATGAACAATTTAATATTCATAGATATTTGAGTGGGTTTTCATCATTTATCAGTGTCATAATACAATACGATGATCCAAAAACATTGGAAGAAACTATAATAAAGGCTAAGTGCCTTTATGATCAGCATAAAGGGAGAGAAACTTACCAAAAATCTTGGGAAGACAAAAAGAAAAGCAATATGGGATAGAGGAACAAGGGGACTAAGCCACCCTTCTTCAGAAATAACTCTTAGGGACAAACAACTTTGAAAGAATCTAGAATGACAGAGACATCTGCACAAAGACCAATACAACCACATATTCAATGTTGGGGTTGTAAGTGAGATCTCTTGTACAAATAGTACCCTCATAGAAGTGAGAAAGTGAGGATTTTTCACAATGTACAACAAGTTGAAACAATGGAGGGCATGGGCAGAAATGTACCTAGGATTTATGCAGCTATGGACAATAAGAAAGATAAGTTTAAGTCACATATGATTGAAGTGGGAGGTAAGATAAATAACCATCCCATTGTTATTTTAATTAATTCAGGAGCTATTCATAGTTATCTAGATCCTAAGATGGTGTAAATATTTCAATTTCCAAGAATAAAACTTGGAAAACCTTGGATGGTGCAACTAGCTACATAAGCTAAAAGAAAAATTAATGATATGGTTAAGGCATGTTCGATGAACATGAATGGAATGAACACGAGGGAATATTTGAAGATCATACCTATATGTTCCTATGAATGCCTAATTGTTATGCATTGGTTGGAACAAAATCATGTTGTCCTAGACTATTAAAATAAGGAATTTTCTTGCTTGGATGAGGAAGGAAACTTAAGGACAGTACAAGGAATTCCTAGGGCAGTAATTGTGAGATAAATTTCAGCCTTACAGTTGAAGAAGAGTTACAGGAGAGGGTGTCAAATATTTGCAGTGCACATGGAAGAGACACCTAAAGTTAAGGTGCCAAATATTGAATATTATATAGTCCTAAAGGATTTTGAGGATGTATTTAAAGAAATACTAGGATCGCCACCTAAAATGGATATTGATTTCTCCATCAATCTAATGCCTGAACCAACTCCAGTATCTAATATCCCTTACAAGATGAGCACACCAAGGAATTACAAATTCAACTTGAAGAACTTCTAAAGAAGGGGTATATATGCCCAAGTGTATCACCTTGGGGTGCCCTAGTATTATTTGTGAATTAAAAGGATGGAACTTTGAGACTTTTCATTGAGTTCAGGAAGTTGAACAAGGTAACTGTGAAGAACAAGTATCCTTTACCAAGGATAGATGCCCTATTTGATCAGTTGAAAGATGAAAAAATATTCTCCAAGAATGATCTCAGGTCAGGCTATCATCAGGTAAGAATTAAAGAAGAAGACATCAATAAGACTACCTTCAGAACATGATATGGCCATTATGAGTTCACAGTGGTGCCATTTGGAATAATCAATGCACTAGCTGTCTTCATGTGTCTCATGAATGGTATATTCATGAATTACTTGGATACGTTTTTCATTGTCTTCTTGGATGACATTTTGATATATTATAAGTCCGAAGAGGAGCATGAGAAACACTTGAGAATGGTGTTACAGGTTTTGAGGGGGCATAAGTTGTATGCCAAATTGAGCAAGTGATCATTCTATTAGAAGAAAATTCATTATTTGGGCCATATAATTTCAGAGGAAGGGATAGAAGTAGATCCAGAAAAGATAAAGGTATTATTTTTGGGATTAACTGCGTAGTGTAAGTCATTAATCTATGACCCATATCCATGATTATTAGTCACAACTGACCAATACTTCTCATGATTTGAATAGTCCACTTAGCACTCATTGCATTGGGTGATGCTCACAGGGGTGAAGAAATGGGATTGAAACCAACAAAATGAATTGCATAGCATCAATCATCACTTCCAGGGATTACAATGATAAAAGAATGGATGGCCAACACCAATGAATGTCTCGGAGGTGAGATCATTTATGGGTCTTGTAGGTTACTATGGGATATTTATTGAAGTATTTTCAAATATTGCACACCCAATTACTTATTTACAAAAGAAGGGTGTGAAGTTTGAGAGGAAAACAGATTGTGAAAGGCGTTTTCAATGCTTGCAACATTTTTTAACAAGTGTTCCAATAGTAAGGATTGTTGATTCAAATAAAGACTTCATTGTATGCATTGATGCATGTAAACAAGGACTTGGTGGAGTCCTTAGTCAGAATGGGTATGTGGTGTGATATGAATCGAGGAAGTTGAATGAGCATAAAAGAAACTATGCAACTCATGATTTGGAGTTGGAAGCCATAGTGCATGCCTTGAATATGTGAAGGCACTACCTCATGAGAAAAATATTTGAGTTCAGGAAAAAACATAGTGGTCTGAAATACTTGTTTAGAAAACCAAATATAAATGCCAGACAAAGAAGGTGGTTAGATTTCCTCAGTGCATATGATTTTGATATAAGACATATCAAAGGTAAAGAGAACAAGGTAGTTGATGCACTCAGTAGGAGGGTGCATGAGTTGCATGCTACAACCATTAGCATGTACCAATCAGATTTGAAACACAGAATTCTAGAGGCTACAAATTCAGATCATAAATACATGGAGTTAAAGGAAAAACTTCAGCAAGGTAATTTACAAAAGAAAGTTGAAGAATATAAGCTGGAAAATGATGAAATCCTCATGCACAGGGGAATAATTTATGTGCCAAATTCTCGGGAATTGAAAATATGATACTGGGAGAAATGAATAATGTGCCTTATGTTGGACACCTAGGATACCAAAAAAACTATTGCAGTTTTCAAGAGACAATATTATTGGTCAGGCATGAAGAAAGAAATTGTTGATTTTATTGCCAAGTGTTTGGCATGCCAAAAGGTTAAGGATGAATATAGACACCCAACTAGTTTTCTACATCCATTTCCTATTCCACTGTGGAAGTGGGAAGTTGTAACAATGGATTTCATCACCAAGCTACCCAGAACAACCAAGCAACATGATTCCATCATGGTGGTGGTGGTGGAAAAGCTTACTAAATCTGCCCATTTTATTCATTAAAGCATACTCACAAGGTAACTAACCTAGATGATATTTATTTGAGAGAAATAACTCGATTACATGGAATTCCCAAGACAATTGTGTCTGACAGAGATCCAAAATTTACATCAAGTTTTTGGAAAGGATTATACAATGGATTTGGAACAAATCTTCATTTTAGCAAAGCTTATCATCTAGAGTCGGATGCGTAGAGAGAAAGGGTGAATCAGGTAATAGAAGATATGCTAAGGATGTATGTGATGGATAAACCATCAAAATGGGAGGATTATTTGCACTTGTTAGAATTTGATTACAACAATGGGTACCGAGAATCTTTGAATATGATCCCATTTGAGACACTTTATGGAAGAAAGTGCAACACACCAGTGAGTTGGGACAACCCAGCAGACCACGCAGTGGTTGGGCCAGAAATACTCAGGGAAATGGAGGAGCATATGATTAAAATAAATAAAAATTTAAAGGATTCCTAGGACAAGTAGAAATGCTTTGTTGATAAGGGAAGAACTCATATATAATTTAATGTGGGTGACCATGTGTTCCTGAAATCAAAGGCCAACAAAGTTCCCTGAAGTTAGGAAATTGCTCAAAGTTGGCAACTCATTTTTGTGGGCCATTTGAAATCTTGGAAAGGATTGGGTTCTATAGCATACATGCTTTCCTTTCCTGCATCAATGCATATTCATAATTTATTACATGTGTCATTAATTTAAAAATATGTACCTCTTACTAATCATGTCATTAATTGGAATTTGATTCAGGTGGAGCAAGAAGACGGTTTTCAAGAGAATCTGGTGTGCATATTGGATCAAAAGATCAAGGAGATCTATAATCAAGACATAGGGATAGTAAAGGTCCAATGGACCTAGTACAAACTTGAAGATGAAATTTGGGAGCATGAGGTTGTTATGCGGTAAAAATACCCACATTGTTTTGAAGACTTTTGAAATTTTGATTGTATATGTGAATATACTGCACTAAGGACAATGCATAAATAAGGGGGAGGGGACTGTAATAACCATAGACTGAACCCCAAGTGTACATATAAATGTAACTATAATTTACTTATAATTTGGTGATCTGAATAAACATGATCATTAGTTTGGTACTGCGTGCATTAAGTTAGTATGCGTGAATCTCATACCAAGGAGTGTGTGTAGTTTAAAAGGAATCTAGTGCACAGTTTAATGTATACAACGCCACCTATGTAAGTACACAGGAATGGTGCAATAAAAGAGGAACAAATTGAAGTATACAATGTGCATCTATATAGGCACGTGTGGGTGGCACACTAAAAGAAGATCCTTCCAGGATGGTGCATATTGTAGGACTCTATGAACATAGACTTAGTGCGCAGGTTTTGGAGGTCAGAGAACATTTTTATAGATATGTCATGTTGTAATCTGCACTTGTGTAAGTATGTGAGGGTGTCACACTAAAATAAGAGTGTTTTTATCCCATAATTTCCATGCGCACTGGTTTAGTGCATGATCTCTATATTTTTAGGCTGGTGAGACTGGATGCAAAATTATCAGTACTTCTGTACAAAGAATGTAAATGCAATTAGATAAAAATATAATGAAAATACATCACTGCGGCATACCAACCATGTAAAATAGTATGGGGGGCTATGATCTAGGTGGATATCGGTGTCCACCCATCTTTTCCAACTAGCTCAAAACAATTTTCTGGCAATTTTGGTAATTTACTATTTTTAGCAGTTTTTAACTTCCGGGGCCATTTTGAGGGCCTAAATGAAGGTTTTTTGGGATCAATATTCTAAATGATAGTTGAAGGCTCTAATTGATACCCCTAAATTAATATCCTCGACAACACCTTTCCAACGAGCTATCGTGTGCCCCAAATGGAGATCGTATGCCAAAGTTACGCCCCCGGGAAGTTGATACACCAAACTACCCAAAATGGGGTCCACAAAACTGTTAGATTTTCATCTTCCGGGGTTAGGGTTTTGGATTTTATTTATGATAAAAAGGACTTTGGAGTCTCATTGTAAAATCATATTCTTGCGAATGCGAGTATCTTTCACATCTCTTCTCAGAGATAAGCTGCCACCATTCTAGCTAGTCTTTCACTCTGTATTTTTACAGTCTTTGTACATTTTCCCTCATTAATAAAAAATTGTGTATTACTGTATCTTTTTGTTCATGGTTTCATCTCTAATAAATTTTTGTTATATTATTATATATCCTATATTTCTCTATAAATTTATTTATTATATCTCCGCTCTCATTTCATGACGAAAACAATATGGATCAATGGTATCAGAGCAAGCTGCTCTTGATCTTTTTTTTTCAGTGCATGTCCCCGACAAGGTCGAGTATAGAAAGTTGGGTCTCAAGCTTGTCTCTATTGAATAAAATATATCTCACACACCCAAGAAACCCTCCATGGCGGAAGAAAATAAAAACAATGGAGCAGACAATTCTATCAATATGTTACTTGAGCAAGCTCTCATGCGATAGAAGGATGAAATGATGGAGAAATTTTCCCACATCCTTCAATGTTTGTCGATAGCAATAGGTGCATATTAATCAAACATACACTTTGCAAGAACCTCTCCTTTCAAGGTACATGTTAATTTTGGTATTCCCGTATTTGAAGGTCAGATAGATGTGGATGCCCTAGACAAATGGTTAAATCTGCTAGAAGGTTATTTCTTTGTTCACAATTTTTTTCGATAGGGAAAATATCACCTTCGCAATCCTTAAATATATCCTCCATGTCAAACATTGGTGGGAAAATTACTGGGATAAATGTTCCACATAAGAGTTTGGAATATATGGGGTGGATCCCACTTGGGATTGTTTTATGGATGTGGTAAAGGAACATTATTATCCTATTGGAAACTATGAGGAATGATATATGAGATGGACCACATTAAGGCAAGAGAGGGGCCAAGAAGTTCTAGAGTTCACAAATACCTTCCATACCTTGTGCACCAATATGGGTATCAAAGACTTTGAATGACATTTGGTTCTGAAATACTATGCGGCTCTACACAGATACATCCAAACTGAAATGGATTTTCTGGACATCTCATCACTCAGTGTTGCTTATTGATATATTGTTAAAATCGAGCATAAATTTAAGCACCAGAACAAATGGGAGTTCAGGTTTGCAAATCCGCAACAACCAAAGTATGATAAATATGGACCTAACAAACAATCTCCCAAAAACCAATCCAAGACACAAGAAAAGAAGGGTCACGGGAAGAAAACGAAGGACACCGAAAAATTGTGTGATTTCCAAAAAATCCCCGGGCACAACACTGATGAATGTCGCTCAAAATAGTCATTGGTGGTTGAGATCAAAGACAAGGAGGCGAACCCTAATTCTGAATCAGATTCTCAAAATACTGGTAAAAGACAGATCATCGACGCAGACCCCACTGCTATTGTCATGACCGCAACAATTCAACCAAAAGAACCAACAAATCCTTAAGAGGGGGAGTGCCTTTTTCATTCAAATATGTGGGTGAAAGGGACCCCTATTCATTTTATTGTTGATATCAAAAGCCAGAAGAACCTCATCTCAGCAGAGGTCGTCAAACAGTTTGGATTGTCGACAAAACCACACCTGTAGCCATTAAACATCAGGTGGCTTCGCCAGGGATGAGATATTCGTGTCAGCCAGAATTTTCTAATGTCATACAACATCCATCCCTTCAAGGATGAGGTATTATGTGATGTTTCCCCACTGGATGTATGTGATGTTCTCTTGGGCCAACCATATATGTGGAAATGCCATGTTTTTTATGAGTCTCGACCCCGCAATGTCATTGTTTCTCTGGAGGGTCATATCTACATAATACCAGAGGTATTTTTGACTACTATTCCACCTAAACAGTGTCGCAAGGTAGTACATCATACTACAAAATTTAGCTTCTTCACAATCTGTTCAAAAGGGGAACATAAGGATATTGCAACCACTACAGCCTCAGACCAAGCACCTTTTTTCCAACAGAAGAAGGTAGACAATATTGCAGGAAAACAAAAATATTCCTTCTGCACACATTCATCTCAAGTAGCCTGACTGGTTGAATATATTCAACCCCACCAACAATAGGTTCGTGACAACCTTCAACAAGCTAAGCAGTGCAACTTCTCCAACAAGGCAAGCAACTCATCAATATGCAGATTCAACAAACGCTTTTCCCTCCCCCACGGGAACTCAACGCAATGGAGACCATTTCTTAATAAAGAGGGAGGATTGATCTAGGTGGATATTGGTGGACACCCGCCTTTTCCAACTGGCTCAAAATAGTTTTCTGGCAATTTTGGTAATTTACTATTTTTAGCATTTTTTAACTTTCGGGGCAATTTTGAGGGCCTAAATGAAGGTTTTTTTGAATCAATCTTCTCAATGATAGTTGAAGGCTCCAATTCATCCCCCTAAATGAATCTCCTCGAAGATAACTTTCCAACGAGATATTGTTCACCCCAAACATGGATCGTATGCCAAAGTTACACCTCCGATAAGTTGATACACCAAACTACCCAAAACGGGGTCCACAAAACTGTTGGATTTTTATCTTCCGGGGTTAGGGTTTTGGGTTTTCTTTATGATAAAAATTCCTTTGGAGCCTCATTGTAAAAATATCTTCTTGCGAATGCAAGTAGCTGTCACATCTCTTGTCAAAGATAAGATGCCACCATTCTAGCGAGTCTTTCACTCTGTATTTTTACAGTCTTTGTACATTTTCGCTCATTAATAGAAAATTGTTTATTATTGTATCTTTGTGTTCATGGTTGAATCTCTGATACATTTCTTTTATATTATTGGATATCGGATATATCTATGTACATTTCTTTATTATATCTTTTCTCGCATTTCGTGCCGAAAATAATCCGGATCAGGCTATAACTCTACTAGCTGAGGTTAAGGGGGTTAAGTTAAGGGGGCTTAAACCCAAAGTATTATTATATTAATATTCTTTAAAAGTATAACGTATGGATATTATTTCTTCCTAAGTATTAGGGAGGGGGAAATTGGATCATAGGTGGTTGTCAATGTGACAAATGTCAAGTTGGGAACATGCATCCATAGAGTTTGGACTTAGTACACTTTTCCGATCATTCGATCATCATGCACGGGGGGGGGATGAATGGTTCTATCATCGAACCCTATTGTTACTGTGATCAATACTTTGTTGTTACTTTCACAGATACATGTACACTTCTTATCTTGGAGAGATGGATTAAAGAGGCAGGTTCTTAGGATCGTAAGACATTGCTTTCTCTCCAGGTGAGAGAATTGATGGGAATTATTTCCTGAGGTGCCAAAATGCAGTGAAAAGGATCTGATACTTCCTGTCCAACATGTTTTTAAATCCTTGGAAGGTAAGTGGGGCAGCCTAAGGAATGTTGAGTAGAGAAGGGGCAAACTTCCTGGGGTGGGACATACATGTGCAGAATGAGGGACTATAGGTTGTCAGTGTGAATTGGCATCTATGATGGAGTTTCTTGTGATTGATTCACCTGTAACTGAGTTATATGTGATTGATTTTCTTGTTGACTGAGATACTTAGCTTGGCTAGGAACCCTTACCCAAGTTACTTTTAGGCCCAACTCGAGGGTGGCCCACTGTTGAGAGTTATGAAAAGTGTGGTCTAAGGCTGGGAGGAACGTGGAAGGTCTGCACATAGTTGGTGTCTTTTAATAAAAGATAAGTGTTAATTGTGTGTTAAATCATGTTTTGTAGTAATAATTATGCATTTATTCTATGGGTTTGTCTTGTTTATGTTGTGTGTATAATTTTTTTATGATTATGTATGTAACCATGCTTTTACAGAAGTATTTATATGTTTTTTATTAGTATTAGAGAAATATTTTTGGGTTGATAGTAATGGAAAAATTACAAATATGGTATCATAATTTATAAATCTTTAAGTGGCATAGCCCAGCACATGTCTGGGTACGATACAAATTGGTATCAAAGCTGATGACAAGAGAGTTGTTTTGAGTTACATGACCCAACCAAGGTGGTTGGTTATGTTACAGAATACGCCCTCCAAGGATCTCAAGTCAAATGCATCATGATGGGTAGATAAAATCAATAAAAGAGACATCTAAGCATGTACATAAAAAACTACATCATCAAAATAAACAAGTGCTCAAAGACCCTATGTAATTTTCCAAGTTTAGGTATGGGAGGGTTGACAAAGTGAACTGTTGGGTGAATCATACCTCAAGTTTAGGAGTGTTTCCTAAGTGGAACCCTCTCTAGGTCATGTGAATGAAGTGACATGGATAAGGGAAAGACTTTTGGGAATGGGGTTCATGACATACAAGGGATCGTAGTGTCTCATTTATGGGTGCCTTTTTAGAGGGTGTGTTGCACCTTCGTTTTCAATGCAACCTTTTTCCAAGACAATTTATTTCCTTTTTTTATTTTAAGATGTTTCCAGGTTGAAACCAAGGTGGGAATTCTACCTAAAAATGAAAACTAGTGCCCGCACAAGCTTCTCCTTGGTTGTCATATTGTATTAGTTATTTTTCATAGGTTCCATTAGTTTCTTATGAGATACATTTCATTGTCCTCCGGATCCATGGGAGATCATATATAAGGTTCATGATTGGATTTTATATTTTTTCAGCTACAAGCCTCTGGGCCTTCAACCCCTTCTTCCCATGAAATGAGGGACAATCCCTTCTTGTGTCAGCACACCCGAAAATTCAAAAAGGTAAGGATATGAGGGAATGAAGTGTGGAAAGTGACAAGTATGGTTGGGAATGGCATGATGACTCATCAAGAGGACTTGTCAGTAGAAAACCTATCCCTAAGGATGACCCACTTACTAGGGCACAATTTCCATCACCAAAGTGAAACAAATCAAGGAGCATAATTTCCAAGAAAATGTTACATAATCAAAAGTAGGTTTAAGTGAAACAAACTCAAATTCCTCAAATATTGAAATGAGACTCACCATGATACCTGGATTGTACCTCATGGAGAAATACTAAATGTATTTCAGAAGCCAGCTAATATGGTGGATATCATTGTGATGAACCTGGAACTGTGGTGGCGAGGTGGATCTTTGTCTGTGTAAGTGGAAACTTCTGGTCAAGTGGTGTCTTGATACTCCATGTCTGCAACCTAAGGGCCTCGAGGCATCATCTCCATAGTTATCCCTAGGAGTTGGGGATAACATCTAGCCCCTACTTAGGGACATGTACTCATCATAGAGTGCATGAGAACCACAACTTCTCTCGGTGGACCTGTGCCTACACTGAAACATAAAAATATAAAATATAGGGTGGTGCTATCACCCTTCGTCCATATATATCAAAATCAAAACTCAAAAATAAAAACTAATATAGAAAATAAAATTTTGCATTTTTTCAAAAATTTCTAAACTAAGCATGAAAGCAATATGAAAGTAGGGAAAAATGAAATATGAAATGCATCTAAACCATCATGAGCAATTGTTGACAGGCGAAAGAGAACGATCGCCAACTGGAAGAGTGGATCCGGTCCGAGGTTGTTTAAATAACCCAAGCCGTTTGGGATGACCCACCCTGACGGGTTTAGCGGCTCCATTGGCTGATCTAAGTCCTAGGAAAACAAATGAAAACTACACTAAGGAACTAATCTAAATGAAAACATTAATTAAAGAAAACTAAATAATAAATCTAAAATACATATATACAATCTATTACCTAAATTATACAACAATGATTCTATAAAATTAAATGTTCAGTTATCAACAGAATTAGATCCAATTACAAATATACAATATTTACAGATTACATATTTAAATGAAAACCTGCAAAAGTCATTTGTAATCTGTCCTGAGACAGCGAAACTATTATTTTTTTTTATTTTTATAATTTTATGAGAAAGAAATTAAATAAAAAAAACTATCTAAGCTAAGAAACTAAAATAATAATTCTAACTAAGAATCTAAACTATATATATATATCTAACTAAACTACTTAAATTATACTAACAAATTAAATAACAAATAACAAACTGACCTGAAATAACGCTTCAGGTTTGTCCTGTATGCAATAGTTGTTTTAGCTGTTCGGAGGGAGGAAACCCGCACCAGATTCTCCACGAGCTTCTCGTAAACTAGAAGCAATTGTGCTCTTCAAATATAAATGACAGGACAAACAAGACATAAAAAATTACAACAATCTTATAATTTACAAATCATCGCAGTCAGATAAATCCTTGTGCAAAGTTTGTACAAAACAATTCAATTAATGAAAAAGATAAACCTGTA
>ML795015.1:425585-438282 GCA_009831015.1 Picea engelmannii | reverse complement strand
AAAAGATAAACCTGTATTCATTAAATTGAAATAGAGTAATTGTTGTATTTTTAAATAAGAGAGATCAGATATGGACAAAATATAAATCAGATCACATCAACATGCAATGAATCATGATAGCTAAAGTAGTCGATAATTAATTGCAAACTGATATGAGGAAAACTTGAAACAAAAGTTTGATATATTGAAAGCTAAAGTTGTTACAAGACATCAACTTTCATCCCAGTTTGTATCATTATAAATCCATAATCTAGTTCTCCCAACAATGATGATGATGATCGGTCCATACAAAAAATAACAAGTATTTAAAGACCACAGGGTAAAACATCCCTGTGGGAATTGTCAAAGCAAATTACAAAAAATCTGGGAATAATCTCCCAAGTCTCTATTCCTGACTAAAGCTAACAACCTATAACAAAACTATATCACAAAAGTATCTCCTAAACTGCCATAGCATATCCCATTGGTCATTGAAATTCGTATGCACCTGAAAGTGGACAAGAATAGACAAGTTTAGAGGATATTTTATTGATAAAATTAACAAAAATCTAAGTTTTAAGACTAGCTATAGAATCTTACGATTCTGTAGCTGGTTTAATTTGAAAACAAAACTGTTTTAAATCAATCCAGAACTAACAAAATTATATTCAAACTATTAAACAAATATTTTATTACTAATTGAAAACCAAACGAATCATTCAAACCAAAACTTCTATGCTAATTCAGAGCAAATGAAATCATGTTTGAATCTATTTCAAACAAAACAGGCTGTAACGGCTCAAGCATATTTTTCATGCAATAGTTTATGTCAACTCAGCAATTAACAAAATTGTTGTCAAATCAAAACGAAATTAACAAGATCGTTTAAATCCAAACTAACTTTGAATCCATCGTATTATGCAAATGACTGTGCTAATCGAGGCACGTAGCATTGTTTGCGAATCAAATCAAACAAGAACGAATTGAACCGATTTAAGATCGACACAATCGTTACGCAAAATCAAAACATAGCCGTGTCTGAATTTATTGATTCAATCCAAAACAAAATCGTTCCTGGTAAATCGAAGTCAACAGGATTGTTAGAAACAAACAGAACTTAATCGAAATCAAAACCAATCGACTATCCATACATAATTGTTTCAAAAAACAATCCAAACAAAATTGAAAACAAATCAATCATTTATACTAAACTGAGCACAATAAAATCGCATAACCAAATCATATCTACATTTAATTTTAGCAAAACGAATCTATTGTACATGATTCACACCGAAATCGTTTTTAGTGATCCGAGTATAACAAAACCATTTTGAATCTATTAAAACAAACAGAGTTAATTGAAAACAACTCCAATCAGTTAAATTAATTCAGGCAAACTTACAAAGAAAAATTGATGTCAAAACACATACCTGGGCAACTCGGTCATGATAATTTTTAATTGACAAAGGCCGTTGTTTCTTCGACATTCCTGAAGACAATCGAGCCAGTGGTTTTTTGTTTCTTCTCGTTGGCTTAAATCCTGTCTTTTTCTTTTGACAACACTGTAACTTGCTTTTCTAACAATTTGATCTTTGATTGCAACAAGGGAATGTCAGTGTAATAATGATCTATCCAAGCATTACATTGGATGCATGATGATTGATTGGGCTTCGGTATCACAGGAAAGGGTTTGTTCAAGTTACCAGGGGTTTCCTTGTGCAGCTTGATTCCCGGGTAGTTTGGGTCGTTTTTGAGGCACGGGGGTAAGTTAGAGACATATTCATAGGGTTACTTAGAGCATAGGCCATGGGAATAGGGGTATTCCTCAGCTAGGAAACGCTCAATATCGAAGTCCGAGTCCTCGCTCAGGACTATTGGCTTTTGGTCGACGTTTGGCTTGGGCTTGTTTCGGGCAAATCTTGATATCAATCGAGCACTTTTCTTCCCTTTACTGTTGACAGTAGTATCACCCTTGAATTTCTTCCTTCCGGGTCTTTTGACGGCCTAAGTCTTGTATTTAGTACATGGGTTGGTTATGGCTTCGGGTAGGTCTATGTCAGGGCAATCCGAGGGTTTGACAGGGGGTAGAAGGATATGGAGTGGCATGACTGGTCCAACCAATGTTTTAGTAACAACAACCTTGTCCACTTGGACAAACTCGGGAGTGGCAAAGCCATTCCTTGTCAGGAAGGCTTGCCAACTATCACCAGTAAGGCTCAAATGGTGGATGACAATGAGTTTAATCAAGCCGTGATGGAAAAGGCTGCTATCAACCTTCTCACGCTTGAATCTTTTAGACATCTTGTAAAGGCTACGCAAGAAGTAATGTGGCATATTCAAAGGGTAGCCTATAAAATTCATCAATAACCAGAGGTGATACAGAAATACCAAGCCATACCGACCTTCAGAGGTCACAAACTGTTTAACAATTACCAAAATATCGTGCCACCTGGGTTTGAGGGTAGTGATAGGCATACCTCTATCATAGGAAATAATATTCCTTGACGTGAAAAGGAGAGGCCACGACACCTTGTCAACTTTGGAATTTTTAAACCACCTTTACCGTGTTGCTGGTAGTCCTGTGGCTGAACTCATGAATTCCTCATTAAGCTCAAGTTGTACATCTCTGACCTTAGCCCTGCACTCGTCGAAGGTGAGGGCGAATTGTTGGGCAACCGAAAGGTTGAAACCCTCGAACCTCTATATAAACACCAGCCAACCACCATTTTCTAAATCCTTATGGGAATTATCGAATAGCAACAGATTTTGGCTACCATTGGGCTCTATGCGCACCACAGGCGCCATAGACGAGAGCACACGGTGAGCAGGGTGAATGGGCAAGGGTTCGAACTAAGTATATGCAGGGTCGATAGCTCACGGGCTTACCTAAAAACAACAGAGTTAACCCGGGATAGGGGGAATGCATTAATGACCGAATGTGCGAAGGTGGTGGAGCTAGATCAGCCCATGCAAAACAATCATTTCCCACAGTACAACCGACGGCGCATATAGCGATTCAAATCACTATTACATATGTTAAAAACCATACCATTCAAACAATCAATGAAATCTGTGGTAAGTCGACCAAACATTTGCGCAATGAAAGACCATAGAACAACAAAACACCAATGTATCAAAAAATCGATCATAAGGATATCATCACAGCCTTGTAAAAATGAAGTCATATTAACAATTAAAGAATGCCAAATGAGTAAAGATCTTGGAGTCTTTCCAACTGTGCGACTATAATTAAATTGGAAACGCAATGAACACATAGACATGGGTGACCATAATAATCCAGTGACAATTTTAATGTGACTTCGAAATTAAAGTTTTCACGCTTGCAGTCGTGAAAACAAGAACAAAGGCAGGTGTGCAAATGCACGAAATAATAGTGTTGTTTTATTCCAAAGATTTTGATGAAAATCAAGGGTTGCAAAACACTGGTGTAGGCAGCTTATAAGGATAAGATAAAAATTCAAATTGGCTGCCAACAATGGCAACACACTGGTAGAAGCAGTTATCTCTGCCAAAAGAACAAATTTAGATTAAGATATCAAGCATAATTCCACAGAAATAACCAGAAAATTGTTTAAACATCATCAATGATCAAATATTCCAGCAGTGTTTAAAGGATGAAGACTGATAACAGTCCTAAGATAAGCGAGCCACGATATTAAAGATAAAATATCCAATACTGTTGACAGAGCCACTGCCGCCAGCAGGCATCCATAGCCTCGACAGGGTTTCCATTTAACCCACTCTGATATCTGTATCCTGCTAAGAAGTTCCATATCAGAATAAAGGACAAGTTACGGTTAAGAGGTTTTATATTTGCAGATTTTCATATACCCGACATTGCTTTGCTGCCAGCGGGCCTGTTCAGTACCCTGGCGAAGTTGTCTTGGCGTCATGCACGCATTTACCCACTGCCAGCAGACCTGTTCAACATCCCGACGGGTTTACAAGCACTTCCCACAACTCTTTTAATGATTTATTTTGTTTTTTAAAGATATACAGTTGAGCGGGGTGACGCTGAAAATTATGATATTTTAACATATTTTTTACAGACCTCAACAGAATTATTTAGAACTGTCCTTCATTAAGATCCAGAGATGGTTTGTTTACAGAACCAAATTTCTGAGGCAGGGAGGCATCTTCTGATTCGTTCCCTTAAGGAACAGGGATAGCGTAAGAAGATAATAGATGATCGTGACAGGATTTACTCGTAGATCGAAACCAGTTAACTTCTTTCAAACAACAGTCTTTGCCAACACAGATGTAAATTTCAAAAGTATATAATTGATGTTTATACAATTTTTCAGTAGTCATTTCAGTGAAGGAATTTTCTTTTTTCTTTGTCCGAATAGCTCAGCATGCAGGTATGTGTATTTCCAAAAACAAAAACTGATAAGCGCAAAGGAGAAATCAAAACCAAAACAACAAAGAAAAAGCAAACAAAAGAAAAATATGTACATAGTATACAAAGAGTTGTCATCAAGCAAAATATATTTTCAGAGCTTGGCCATTCACCGGATAGGTGTCAGGTTGCCCTTCTAGATTCTGCAATCGAAAAGAGCTGGGACCCAACTTCTCAGCAATTAAAAATGGTCCAAGCCATAAGTTATGAAATTTCGTGTGCTCTCCCTTTCCCTCATGCAGTTTGTCCCATTTCAAGACGAGGTCACCTACTTCGAAGTTCCTATCAGAGGCAGAGTTAGAATTGAACCATCTTTTGACCACTAGTTGATGTTGATCTAACTTATGTTTAGCTTGGGCTCTTACTTCTTCTAGCTTCATCAAAGCATTAATTCGGTTTTCCAAAGGGGGACAGTCTTCTTCTTGTATTTTCTGCAATAGTTGTAGTGAGGGAAGAAGGATGTGTGGTGGCAGAATTGCTTCTCTGCCATAGATGAGAAAGAAGGGAGAGTTACCTACAACAGTCTTTGGTGTTACCCTATCAGCCCAGATCGCATTCAACAATGCATTGTTCTAGTTTTTGTGATTTTCAGCCACCGTTCTCTTGATGATTTTAATCAGATTCTTATTTGTTGACTCTGCCAATCCATTGCCCTGGGGGTAATAGCTAGTAGAATAATTCAATTTAATTACTTTTTCTAAAGCGAACTCGCTCATCTCAAGAGACAAAAAATAAGAAGCGTTTTCAAACACTACGTAGTCAGGGATACCAAAACGAGTAATAATATTCGAATTTAGAAAGGCAACTACCTGACTTGTATTCATAGTCCTTAATGCGGCAGCTTCAGACCACCGAGTAAAGTAATCTGTGGCTATTATGATAAAATTATGCTGCTGAGAGGATGGCGGATTGATTGGACCTATAATATCAAGGCCCCACTGCTGAAAAGGGGAGTCTACTGAAACAGGCTACAACGGAAAGGCTGGTTTCTGTAACCGCCCTGATACTTTCTGACAAATAATACACTTACGACACAAGGTATGGGCGTCTCTAAAACGTGTGGGCCAGTAATAATCGGCTCTCAAAACTTTATGGACAGTGGTGTCACCACCAAAATTCCCACCAGCTTCTCCTGCGTGCAATTCTAGTAAGACTTTTTCTGCTTCATCTTTCTCAAGACAACGCATTAGTACGCCATCAAAATTTTGACGAAACAGAATACCATTAACCAAATGAAAGGAGTAAGAATTTAATCTCAACGCTCTTCTTTTAGCGGGATCTGGGTGATGGGGGGCTGACCCATGTTCAAGACAGAATTTTATATCATCATACTAGGGACTGACAGAGTTTTGAGCACAACAAATTACATTTTGATCGTGTTGTCCTAGGTTTGACCTATCGTTTTCTTCTTACTGTTCTGCGGCTGAGTCAACAACTAACTTGAATAACCCTTGGCCTCTCACTATTTGAGCTGGGGTGATTTCTATGTCGTACTCCTGCAAGGAGGTAACCCAGTTAACTCTCTTTTCTCCCAGTTCTTTCTGCACTAACAGGTTCCTGACGACTGGATAAGGGACAATAACTTTCATCCTAGATTTCAAAAGATAAGACCGGAAGTGATTGACTGCTTTGAAAACAGCGTAGGCTTGTTGATCTACCATTGGGTAATTAAGTTCAACGCCTTTGAAAGAAAATCTCATAAAGGCAATGGGTACTTCATTGTTTTCGACGTTCTTTTGAGTTAGGACAATGGCATAGGAACGATCAGAAGAAAAAGTGTAGAGTGTAAAGTCTTGCGAAAAGTCGGGGCTCATGAGAGAAGGAGCGTCTATTATGGCCCTTTTTATTGCATTAAAAGCTTGATTTTCTAAGGGTCCCCAATGATATTGTGCGGCTTTCTTAATTAGGTTCTGCAAAGGCCTGACCATTTCGGAGAAACTGGGGATGAATCTCCTAACAAAGTTTATCTAGCCTAAGAAAGACTGCATAGACTTTTTGGATGTAGGAGGGGGAAGTTTCGAGATGACTTGAGTCCTTTCGGGGTCGATAATCATCCCTTTGCTTGAAACAATGAATCCTAAGAGTTTACCTTGTTCTACTGCGAAGATCGATTTTTTAGGATTCAAAGAAATGTCGTATTTACGACATCGCTGTAGAACTGCTCTTAAATGAGCTAGATGATCGGTTTTGTTTTTAGAAAATATAGTAACATCATCTAAGTAAACTACGAAGGATTGATTGATTAAGCCTCGGAAAGCAATGTCCATTTCTCTCTGGAAAGTGGCACCAGCATTAATCAATCCAAAGGGCATTTTTCTATAAGCGAAGGTGCCCCATGGAGTGCGGAAGGTACTTTTAAGTTGGTCTGGAGGAGACATCAGGACTTGGTTGTACCCTAAGAAACCATCCAATAAGGATAGCCTCTCATAACCAGATACCTATTGAAGGATCTGTTCCATGGGTGGGACATGGTAGTTTCCTTTGTCAGACGCTCTATTTAGGTTTCGGAAATCGACGCAAAGTCGGATTTCTCCACTTTTCTTCCGGACAGGGACAAGGTTAGAAACCCATTGAGTGTGCCTAACTGGGAAAATTATCTTAGCATTCATGAGTTTATTCAATTCTTTTTTAATGGTCAGTTCGAGCTTAGGATGCATTTTTCTTAATTTTTGTTGGAAGGGTAAGGTTTGGAGTTTCATGGGAATGACGTGTTGTATGATATTAGGGTCGAAAGTTTTAAGATCATCATACGTCCATGCAAAAATATCTTTAAATTCTTTAAACAATTTAGTAAATGCATCTTTTTCTTGTTCAGAGCACCCCACGCCTAAATTAATGCACTGTGGACTGTCATTAGTTCCTAAGTTTACTTTTTCATATGATAACGAGGAACAATTGGTTTTACAGTTGACCGATTTTTTGAATTTATCCTGAAGATCATAAAATTTCTCTAATCTAACTACAGATTTAGGGATCGAATTTACCATGTCCGATGAAGATTCAGGAGTTCTCGGATCTGGTATTACCGTGAAATCGCGCAAATTGTCGTCATGAGTGCATTTGTTGATCATCGTGCCTTGAAAAGTTTCTTCCATATGCAGGAAGCTAATAATCTGTTGATCGTTGTCAAAGACTCTCCAGTTCGTGATGTTGTCGGGAACGGATAGCCTGAACAATAGTTCGACGTAGAATGCGTCTGGGGACAAGCCTTCTGCAGGAAAGAGTTTGGAAGCTACGTTAGCTAATAGATCAGCTTCAACGTTATTCAATCTAGGAATAGAATTTATATTGAAAGCGGAAAATTTATTCATTAAATTCCATACCTCGGATTGGTAGATTTTAAGATGTGGAGACAGACAGTGGATAGAATCTCTTACCTGTCTAACCACGATTTCATAATCGCCAAAGACAGTCAAGTTTTGAATGTTCATATCTAAAGCTTTTCTGAGACCTTGCAGTAAAGCCTTATATTCTGCTTTGTTATTAGTACATTCAAATTCCAACCTACATGCAATTAGGGTTTTGTTACCTGCCGGATCGATAATAACACAGCCTACACCAGCTCCTTCTTTGGACTTTGACCCGTCAAAATAAAGAGACCAAATTTGATTTTTATCAGGTGTATGAGACCATTGCGTAGAGGCTGCTGGCTGCACATATGCTACAATCTCAGACTATTGTTATGGGTTGGTGATAGCTGAAGTCTCGGCCATGAAATTGCCGAAAAAAGTATCCATCCCTTGTACTTCAGGAGAATTGGCAAAAGGTGTAAATTGTTCGTTGGGATCATTCAAATCTGTAACCGTGAACTTAAGGTAGCGTTCACGATTTACCTTGATTTTGTTGGGCTTGTCGTTCTCTGGGAGCCACAGGTGAGACCAATCTGTCGCAAAATAACCGTGTAGTTGCTCTGACCAATCCCTGCTTAAAAACATACCATACACTTTTGGAATATCCACAACAATAATATCAATGACTTGATGAACTTTGGGGTTAGACGATAATCTTATAAGCACATTCCTTAATTCACCTACAACTTTAACACTAGTTCGATCAAGTTGGATGATTTTTAAAGTGGATGGTTCAACCTCAGTGTTAATATTCTGACATATAGACCATGGCATCACATTGGATGATGCTCCTGAGTCTACCATACAATTGTGCATGTTTCTATTAAAGATTTCGAAAGTTAACAAAAATCGAGGTACATTTCTGCGAGTACTAAGGGTGGTAGTTTGTGGTTTTTTACTCGCAGTTTCTAAAGATACTTTATCTACATTATTTACATTATTTACAGGAAGGATTCCTTTATCATGAGGATCAGGATTATTCTTAGTGGAAGTCTTCTGAGGAACTTTGTTCTGAACAACCTTGTTACCTCTTGAATTACCATTTTTTCCATTCTCTGTGATATTCTGTAACATCTTTTGTAACAAAAATGGAAATTTTAATAACTCAAAAACATAAATGTTAGCCCTTAACTTTTTAAGATCTTCAACTAAATCATAATCTAAGTTGGGGTTTACATGAATCTGTTTAGTCTCAGCTGGTTTAGATTGCTTTGGGGGCAAAGTTGTAGTGTTTTCAGAAGAAGGTTTGTTTGTTGTCTTACTCCTAGTATAGTAAGGATGAACCATCTCGAAGTTAGCTTGAAATATGATATCCAAGAAGTGTCCAAATTTTTTTGGAGAAGACTCTTCTTCTTGAACTGTCTCTTGTTCAACAACCTCCTCAGGAATCTCAGGAGGCATCAAGTTATAATGGGCTTCTAGAATTGTTTGAAGGGTGTATTGCAGACTTTCTAGATTAAGACCCTTGGTATTTGGATTAGGTCGGTTGGTGGGAAAAGGTTTCCTGAACGGGGTTTTGTAAGGCCCTTTGCTTGAGGAAGCTTCTTCGGTCATCCTTTTCAAATCTATAACTTGATTTGACAGTTTTTGAACGAATTTAGTTAAGTTTTCTAAATCAGAGCTTTCAGTTTGTGCTTTACTTTGAGTAGGTCTAGGGAGGATTTTGATCTTCTTTTTGGAAGAAGAACTAGTGTCTGTTTCGTTGCTAGTAGTGTCTTTTTAACTAAGTTTGTGTTTTTCAATATGGCTGGCCTCCTCGAAGGCCTCTGACAACATGGATTTCTTAGATCGTTTAACCCAAATGGATATACTTTGATGCAAGGCTTTAGTATAGTATGCTATGATAAGATTCTCGACAGGCATCGAATCCGTAGGGATTTGGTTCTTAAGTGTTAAGAATCTTTGATTAAAGTCTTTAATTTTCTCTTTTGGGTTCATTCTTAAGCTAGAAAGTTCCATAACTAGAACTTTTGGGGACTTTTCGTCTCCAAACTTTTCTAAAAAGCATGACTCGAATTTCTCCCAAGACACAATGGTATGGGGTTGTTGGGGAAAGTACCAAGTAGAGGCATTGCCCTCAAAAGTGTAGGGGAACAGGCTACAGACTATGTCTTCGTTCTCGACATTATGGAGTCTTATGGCTAACATGAAATTTTTAATGTGGTCTTCAACGATCTGTTTAGAGTCAGGGTCAAACTTGGGAAGCCACTTCTCCGGATGTTTGGGTAAGGGATGTTGTGCCCCAGGTAAAACTATTGCATCCTGGTCGAGCCAAGGTCTAGCAAGATTGTTTTGGTTGGCCATTGGTGTAGTCAGTGTGGAAGGCTGAGAAGGGGAACTGCCTTCGTCAGAAGAGTCTCCTCCAGAAGAAGAAGGAGATGATGGAGGTGGTGAGGGAGGTATTCCAGATCCTCCTGCAGCAGGAGTGAGGATTGGATCTGTAGGGTTCACAGTGAGGTTAGTGCCTCCAAGTTGTTCTTTGATATCAGAGAAATCTAAAGGTTATTCCAACGGTCGATTTCGTTGCCTCAAACGGGCTAAGGCACTATGTGTTCTTATGAGAGATTAGTGGACAATCTCTTGTATGTCACCACCTGTAGGATTTGGGGTTGCTGGTTCGACTGTGATCCTTGGATCATCGTTTGATGTGGTTGTTGTTTGAGGGGGAATGTTTTCATTCGAAAGACTTCTTGTCACTATAGGTGAGCGATTAGGTGGTGGAGGAGTCTTACAACCGCCTCGTGCCATTAATAAATTTTAGGCCCTCCTTCTAGCGCCATTTGTTGACGGGCGAAAAAGAACGCTCGCCAACTGGAAGAGTGGATCCAGTCCGGGGTTGTTTAAATAACCCAATCCATTTGGGATGACCCACCCTAATGGGTTTAGCGGCTCCGTTGGCCGATCTAAGTCCTAGGAAAAAAAATGAAAACTACACTAAGGAACTAATCTAATTGAAAACATTAATTAAAGAAAACTAAATAATAAATCTAAAATACATATATACAGTCTATTACCTAAATTATACAATAATGATTCTATAAAATTAAATGTTCAATTATCAACAGAATCAGATCCAATTACAATTATACAATATTTACAGATTACAGATTTAAATGAAAACTATTATCCCCGATATCTAGGGATAACTAGGAGATCATGTCTCAAGGCCCACATGGTCCTAGACATGGAGTACCGAGAGCAGGGTTGAGTTGAGCATGGCCCTTGAGGGCCCATCTTTCTTCTTCTCCACCAGACTTGTCCTGTCAGTAGTAGCAGCTTCCATCACCACCGGCTTGGGCTTGCATCGGAGAGGACTCTTGCTCCATGAGGTAATTGGTGTGAGGTATCATGGTATGTGTCATATTTGATTGTTATAACCTTCTTATATATGCATTAGGTTCCTTTCATTTCTGATGACTGCTTGGATCTTACACTAATCCACTTGACCATTGTTTGGGTGATTGATTGGGTAACTTAGCAAGCTGATATTCATGGGTTTTGGTTAGCCACCAAAGGGGATTTGCAGAGCCATCGTCCGCTCCCACCATATTATCATGTTTTCATCTTATACCCTGCTCATCCATCCCATTCCCCTAGTCTAGCCATTAGGATGACCTTTGAGGGTTACATCTGGTCTTGTGGGAAGAAGGGGCTAAAGGCCCAGGGGGTAAAAGCAGTTGGTAAAAGATAAAAGCCATAGGAAATAAAACCTAGAGATGCTTCACCCAGAGGATCCCCGAGAAGGCAATAAAAAGCCTCTCGATAAGAAACTAAAGGGACCCTATGAAAAATAATAATAATAAAAACAAGACCTAACCAAGAGGATGGGAGGTCTCATCACGAGCCGACCCATTATGTTCATAGGTATTTAGCAGTATGACATTGCCACCATCTGGTCACCAAGCCAGGGCAGTGACCTTTGGTTGCATGGCCAAAGGAAAGGGGGTCTCATCACGAGCCATCCTTATCATTCTGCGAAGATACCAGTGGGTAACGCTGTCAGCTCTGGCCACCAAGCCAAGGCAGTGTCCTCTTCATCAGACCTTGAAATAAAAAGAAAGAAAAGCAATAAAAGAAAGATAAGGCAATAAAAGGGCTTGGAAAAAATGCATCCATGACGGGTACATCTCGCCTCCTACAAAGGCACCCACAGACAACACCTGCCCTTGGTCTTACTATGACTAGACATCCCTAAAAACCATATCACCTCATTATACATGGCTTGAATGATCTTCTGAGGGAAATTTCCGTCTCTTGTGGGTGTTAGCCCAATAGGTTTCTCTGTCGGTTTCCTTAACTTTGTATAGTAGATCTGTGTAATATCTTTGAGCTCTTCGATGATTTGATAGGGATTTCATGCATAAATTTGATAACTTTAATAATGAAATATGATTTACATTGCTATGATATCTATGACTGATGAGCCCATGGAGGGCGTAGTCTTTGATGTGCAGGACCATACCCGGCGGACAGGTACCAGAGGACCGGTACACATGGGAAGATGATTAGCTCGGACCTCCATGGGGCTGAAGAGCCCATCAGATGGTTGTTGGGATGGCAAAGGCAGGACAACGTCATTATGAGACCCTGCATGAAGAAGAAAGAAGGACTCCCTCACCAAGACACTGTGGCAGAGATTTAACCTATGGGGGATCAGCCCCTGCAGATGGGATGATAGCTTTGATGGATAAGATGCCACCCAGGGCAGGCTGGACATTTTCTGGAGCAGATGGAAGTGTGCTGGGCTTGTTTGGCACATGTGGCAGGTTGCAGGAGCCCCAGAGGGGCCAACGTTTTGCCTTTCAGATGATGATCATGCCCTGAAAGGGCCAACGTCTCCCTCAGAGGGGCCTGACGTCTCTCTTTTTAGCTCATTTTTGGCATTTTTAGCATTTAATGTGACAAATAATTGAATAATGTTAAGTCAGCCTTGTCGACTGTTTTTAAT
>ML795015.1:407703-419737 GCA_009831015.1 Picea engelmannii | reverse complement strand
ACACTTTTCAGCCATAGATTTATGTTTTATAGCTAGCCATTTTGCCAAAGAGTCTTAAGGAAAGAGGGAGGAGCATGAGGCCTAGCTTTAGCTACACCAGAATGAGCCTCCTCCCCTTAGGGTTTTGATTTGGTGGCCCTGCCCTTGCAGCACCATTAAACCTAACGCTCCCGTCCTTAGGTTTAAGTCCTTCCAAGCCATTAGCCTTTCTCCATTTGACTCCATTTACCCAAGGCACTAGTCTAAACTAAAACGTTGAGCTCTTTGTGTTTTAAAACAACCTTTTTAACCCTTTAAGTTGAAAACCCTACTAACCCTAGCATCTAAACTAACCCTAATTGCTGATGATGTCTTGCCATATTTGAAATTGTGTTTGGACTAAAAGTTGCGGCTGACTCATCCCTTGATAGCCATAGAGGTATTAAGCAATTTCATTGGTCAATTTAGCCAAACGTCCACCTCTTTGTCTAGCTAACCTAACCCTAACTAGCTAGTGACATCACACTTAATTTGATCTCTTGTTTAGCTTGAAACTTTTTGATCTTGTCACCTTTGATTTGGCATTGATGTGTAGCATATTTTCATTATCTTATTGTGAAAACATCTACCTCCTTGCCCAACAAAACTAACCTAGAACAAGCTTGACGTCACCCTAGTAGCATAGTGACGCAACAACAATATTGGTGTATGAGTACATTTGTTTGCATTGTGATATACAAGGATTTGATTTTATACATTGAATGCAAGCATCACTTTGTATTTATTGAAGAAGTATAATAAGCCTTTGTCTTTATTAGAAATCATTGACTTCGTCAATAATTACATTCATTATTGCTCATATGTATTAAAGATAGTCATTGATATTTTGAAGTACTAATCATTGTATGCACATTTTAGTTTCATTTGCCTTGTCTCGCAAACAGGTGTTCTTTCAGTGAAATATCTCTCCTTTGACTATCCTTTTGGGCAGTAATCTATGAAGGGAAATCTTACCTTAACCTTGAGCCTTGAACCTTTGATCCTTTTCCTTCAAACATCCCAGATTACTAGGGACATCTCCCTTGGGATTAGCCACCCTAAATAGAAAGAGCTCCCCATCGAGGTGACAGTGGGTGGGGAAGTTCCTGTTACGCCAGTTTGAGCCTTGAATTCAAGCTATTTAAACCTTTCCTACAAACTGTGCGATAACAAAAACCTGCAAAAGTCATTTGTAATCTGTCCTGAGACAGCGAAACTATTGTTTTTTAATTTTTATAATTTTATGAGAAAGAAATTATATAAAAAAAATATCTAAGCTAAGAAACTAAAACAATAATTCTAACTAAGAATCTAAACTATATATATATATCTAACTAAACTACTTAAATTATACTAACAAATTAAATAACAAATAACAAACTGACCTGAAGTAATGCTTCAGGTTTGTCCTGTATGTAATAGTTGTTTTAGTTGTTCGGAGGGAGGAAACCCGCACCAGATTCTCCACGAGCTTCTCGTAAACTAGAAGCAGTTGTGATCTTCAAATATAAATGACAGGACAAACAACACATAAAAAATTACAGCAATCTTATAATTTACAAATCATCGCAATCAGATAAATCCTTGTGCAAAGTTTGTACAAAAAAATTCAATTAATGAAAAAGATAAACCTGTATTCATTAAATTGAAATAGAGTAATTGTTGTATTTTTAAATAATAGAGATCAGATATGGACAACATATAAATTAGATCACCTCAACATGCAATGAATCATGATAGCTAAAGTAGTCGATAATTAATTGCAAACTGATATGAGGAAAACTTGAAACAAAAGTTTGATATATTGAAAGCTAAAGCTATTACAAGACATCAACTTTCATCCCAGTCTGTATCATTATAAATCCATAATCTAGTTCTCCCAACAGTGATGATGATGATCGGTCCATACAAAAAATAACAAGTATTTAAAGACCACAAGGTAAAACATCCCTGTGGGAATTGTCAAAGCAAATTACAAAAAATCTGGGAATAATCTCCCAAGTCTCTATTCCTGACTAAAGCTAAAAACATATAACAAAACTATATCACAAAAGTATCTCCTAAACTGCCATAGCATATCCCATTGGTCATTGAAATTCGTATGCACCTGAAAGTGGACAAGAATAGACAAGTTTAGAGGATATTTTATTGATAAAATTAACAAAAATCTAAGTTTTAAGACTAGCTACAGAATCTTACGATTCTGTAGCTAGTCTAATTTGAAAACAGAACTATTTTAAATCAATCCAAAACTAACAGAATTATATTCAAACTATTAAACAAATATTTGATTACTAATTGAAAACCAAACGAATCATTCAAACCAAAACTTCTATGCTAATTCAGAGCAAATGAAATCATGTTTGAATCTATTTCAAACAAAACAGGCTGTAACGGATCAAGCATATTTTTCATGCAATAGCTTATGTCAACTCAACACTTAACAAAATTGTTGTCGAATCAAAATGAAATTAAAAAAATCATTTAAATCCAAACTAACTTTGAATCCATCGTATTATGCAAGCGACTGTGCTAATTGAGGCACGTAGCATTGTTTGTGAATCAAATCAAACCGGAATGAATTGAACCGACTTAAGATCGACACAATCATTACGCAAAATTAAAACATAACCGTGTCTGAATTTAGCAAGCAAATCTTGTATGCAGGTGGAATACAATCATAATCCAAAACAAAATTGTTCTTGGTAAACCGAAGTCAACGGGATTGTTTAGAAACAAATGGAACTTAATCAAAATCAAACCCAATCAACTGTCCGTACATAATTGTTTCAAAAAGCAATCCAAACAAAATCGAAAACAAATCAATCATTTATACTAAACTCAGCACAATAAAATCGCATAACCAAATCACATCTACATTTAATTTTAGCAAAATGAATCTACTGTACATGATTCACACCGAAATCGTTTTTAGTGATCCGAGTATAACAAAACCATTTTGAATATATTATAGAGCTAATTGAAAACAACTCCAATCAGTTAAATTAATTCAAGCAAACTTACAAAGCAAAATTGATGTCAAAACACATACCTGGGCAACTCGGTCATGATAATTTTTAATTGACAAAGGTGGTTGTTTCTTCGACATTCATGAAGACAATCGAGCCGATGGTTTTTTGTTTCTTCTCGTTGGCTTGAAGCCTGTCTCTTTCTTTTGACAACACTGTAACTTTCTCTAACGATTTGATCTTTGATTGCAACAAGGGAATTTCGGTGTAATAACGCTCTAGCCAAGCATTACATTGGATGCATGATGATTGATTGGGCTTCGGTATCACATGCGAGGGTTTTTTCAAGTTACCATGGGTTTCCTTGTGCAGCTTGATTCCCGGGTAGTTTGGGTCATTTTTGAGGCACGGGGGTAAGTTAGAGACATAGTCATAGGGTTCCTTAGAGAATAGTCCATAGGAATAGGGGTATTCCTCAGCTAGGAAACGCTCAATATTGGAGTCCAAGTCCTCGCTCAGGAATATTGGCTTTTGGTCGACATTTGGCTTGGGCTTGTTCCAGGAAAATCTTGATATCAATCGAGCACTTTTCTTCCCTTTACTATTGACAGTAGTATCACTCTTGACTTTCTTCCTTCCAGGTCTTTTGACAGCCTCAGTCTTGTCTTTAGTACACGGGTTGGTTATGGCATCGGGTAGGTCTATGTCAGGGAAATCTGAGGGTTTGACAGGGGGTAGAAGGATATGGAGTGGCACGGCCGGTCCAACCAATGTTTCAGTAACAAAAACTTTGTCCACTTGGACAAACTCGGGAGTGGAAAATCCATTCCTTATCAGGAAGGCTTGCCAACTATCACCAGTAAGGCTCAAATGGTGGGTGACAATGAGTTTAATCAAGCCGTGATGGAAAAGGCTGCTATCATCCTTCTCATGCTTGAATCTTTTAGACATCTTGTAAAGGCTACGCAAGAAGTAATGTGGCATATTCAAAGGGTAGCCTATAAAATTCATCAATAACCGGAGGTGATACAGAAATACCAAGCCATACCGACCTTCACAGGCCACAAACTGTTTAACAATTACCAAAAGATCGTGCCACCTAGGTTTGAGGGTAGTGATAGGCATACCTCTATCACAAGAAACAATCTTCCTTGATGTGAAAAGGAGAGGCCACGACACCTCGTCAACTTTGGAATTTTTAAACCACCTTTGCTCTGTCGCTGGTAGTCCTGTGGCTGAACTCATGAATTCCTCATTAAGCTAAAGTTGTACGTCTCCGACCTTAGCCCTGCACCCATCGAAGGTGAGGGCGAATTGCTTGGCAACCAAAAGGTTGAAACCCTCGAACCTCTGTATAAACACCAACCAACCACTATTTTCTAAATCCTTATGGGCATTATCGAATAGCAACAGATTTTGGCTACCATTTGGCTCTATGCGCACCACAGGCGCCATAGACGGGAGCACACGATGAGCAGGGTGAATGGGCAAGGGTTCGAACAGAGTATACGTAGGGTCGATAGCTCACGGGCTTACCCAAAAACAACAGAGTTAACCCAGGATAGCGGGAATGCATTAATGATTGAATGCGTGAAGGTGGTGGAGCTAGATCAGCCCATGCAAAACAGTCATTTCCCACAGTACAACCGACGACGCATATAGCGATTCAAATCACTATTGCATATGTTAAAAACCATACCATTCAAACAATCAATGAAATCTATGGTAAGTCGACCAAATATTTGTGCAATCAATAGTATTAGCATAGTTTTAAAACCAAAACAACGATTCGAAATCAACACCAAGGGTTCAATCATATCAAATATGTATGAAATGATTTATACCAAGGGTCTAACCACAACGTCAATGTGTTTTCATGAAACCAATGTGTCAAAGAAATCGATGAAAGACCATAGAACATCAAAACACCAATGTATCAAAAAATCGATCATAAGGATATCATCACAACCTTGTAAAAACGAAGTCATATTAACAATTAAAGAATGCCAAATGAGTAAAGATCTTGGAGTCTTACCAACTGTGGGACTATAATTAAATTGGAAACGCAATGAACACATAGACAAGGGTGAACATAATAATCCAGTGACGATTTTAATGTGACTTCGAAATTAAAGTTTTCACGCTTGCAGTCATGAAAACAAGAACAAAGGCAGGTGTGCAAATGCACGAAATAATAGTGTTGCTTTATTCCAAAGATTTCGATGAAAATCAAGGGTTGCAAAACACTGGTGTAGGCAGCTTATAAGGATAAGATAAAAATGTGAATTGGTTTCCAACAACAATAAAGATGAAAATGACAGGAACGAAATATGACATGACTACTTACTTGGTGCCTTGGGGCCCTGAATATCAGGTGATAGGTGATGTCAAGTGAAGTCATACAGCCAATGCAACCATATGGTCATCATTTCATCAAGGTATCTCCCCCTATGCTTAATCATGGACTACAACATGGATAAGTTGAGAACATAATAATCATGAGAATAAATAGACATCTAATAAATCATGAAATGAAACTCATGGAGATGGGTAAGAGGGAGAAAATCACGTTGGAAAGAAAATCCACAAGCCTGATTGATCCATATCTGAATGATATTAGCATATGTAGATGATGGCTCATCTATATTAATGAAATTGACCATTTTCTTGTCTTTTTGTGTATCAAGAACATAAATCAGGGTGTCTCCAAGTGGATCTTAAACATGATGCATTTCATGGAATTCTTCTTTGTTGGGACTCAGAAATGTCATATTTTCATCCACCTTTCCCTTCATCATTCTTCACATTTCATCACCCCATTAACCTTTCATGATACCATTTTCATAATTAAATATGGGTTAAACCTTATTATTTTCCAAATCATTTATTTTAGTATTAAAAGGGAATTTGTGATTAAATATTAGAAAATTGACATGGACGATAACATATAGGTTCCTATGTCATATAAAATTGACATGGCATAGATGTTATCCACTAGATCCTAGGAACCTATCTGTTTTCTTATCTTATTCCTTGGAAGGTGAATAGGTACTCTCGACAATGATAGTATGAGAATTAATTACAGATGGTCATGGAAGGCATCTAGAATCTGTTACAACTTATGATGATCAACATCATGTTTTCAAGTCAATGGAGCAGGAAAAACATAAGTTCTAAGGATCTGGTTTTGTTGTCGACTCAATGGTCACTTTGGCAGAATCAATGACGGAACTAACAGTGCACACAACATGCAATGGGTATGACTCACTCTATCCATAATTCATGCCCAATAAACCAGTTCATGCCTTTTAAAAAGACAATTAAAGAAATAAATCTGGTATTTGAGAGATATCTTATTTGTTTGTTTTATTATAAAAGAGATAAAATAGGAAGAATTTTATTATATTTTGTTTTAGGTAATACAAATAATAATAATAACAATAACAATAATAATAATAATAATAATAATAATAAACCTAAGCAATAATCTTTTTGCAAAAGAAAAACATTATAAAAATTAAAAACACTTAAAACTTAAAAATCAAAATAGCAAAAAAAAAAAAAAAATGCAAATGGACATTCTCTAATTCCTGAACACAATATCGAAACATGTTTTTATGATTTTACGCTAACTTGGTTTCTTGAGTCAATTTACATCGCGATCAACGATGAAACAAGCGCGCACGCAACAACCACGAAAAGAGGTATAAAAACGCATTTTATTTTTACCTTGTCGCATTTATACTTCTTTCTGCATGTTATCCTCTTCTTCAAACATCTCGCAAGTTTTCATTGCAGGATTAGTACTGAGTTTGATTGCAGGAATGCAGATGCTCGCATTCCATGCCACAATGATTCTCAAGAATCACAAAACTATTCAAAAAAGAATGCTTTATTAAAAGTTTTAAGGGGTTAAATTTTTCATCACACATGTCATGACATTTGTCGCTACACCACCATCTTTCATAAAACCAATTACGCCATGACATGAAAATTTACATTTCTCCTTCCAAGATTATTCGTCATTCATGTCATGAAGTCCACTTTCCATCGCCTTATCCTTCATGACTTCGCACACGCCTATCTTTCGGAGTCACATACATCTATTTCCTATTTTTCCATTCATTTTGCCTTGCAAATAAAACCATTCAGTTCCCTTTTCCATGACTACATTACCTTGCTATAAACACTATTACTACTGAGATCTTTCCTATAGTCCTACCAATAATTTTATCAGAACTCATGTTGACTGATGTGGGATTTCTTAAGGCCCACCTTTCAACAAGTCTTGCCCCATCGACCTCAACACCTTATCTGGGATATAGACTAGAGTTCCTTTTGAGTACCTAGAGGCTTCCATGCCTTAATGGCAAGTTCTCTCGCCGACAATCATGGGAATACATCAATGTCCCTTGATCGTCAGATCTTGCAAGTGGCTCGACATCAGCTTATTCATTCTCACTTCGCAAGATGTACTCAGGTACCTTGGCACTCATTGACATCAATGGTGAGTTTGCCTCGCATTGGTTAATGGAATTCATCAATGGTCGATAATCCAATGACTTATATTCATGCTCGACATTGACAAATTCATTCGCATGACTAGAATTGTACAATCGGGTTTCGTAGCAGGTGAAGACTCTACACTTTTCCATGACTCCTCAGCAGTTACAGCAACATGACTTCAGCTTTATGAGAGTACTACAGTTCCACTTTCATACTTCTTCTTTTCCATGATTCATCAGCAATAGTTCAGATTCCTCCACTTCACACTCTTTGATCCAACAATGACAACAGTCGCAACTCCAGTAGCATTCACCTTTCACATGATCATGCAGTAGTGACATCTTCCATGCTACAACAGCTGCATCAGCCATATTCCTATTGCATAGTTCATCAACATTTTGGGTAAGTGGAGGTATGTTGTTTTCTACTCTTTAATCATGCAATTACTTACATGCTAGAGTGAATGAATTTGGAAAAATCCCTCACCATGCTCCATTTCCTTTTCACTTCTACGACTCATGCCACGTTGCATGAGGACATGCAACCAATTCAGTTGGGGGGGGAGGGGGAACTATATTCGCTATCATCACTCCATTTTTCCACCACCATTCCATTTTTCGTCTCCTTTACCATTTACCAACATTTTTTTCTTCCAACGATACTTTGTTGCACTTTTCTTCATGAGCATTGATTTACATATTGGCATGATTCACAAATATGTAAAAATGGCTTTCTTATACTCAGTGATGTATTCTTATTCCAGCAGGAAAGTGGGTAAATTATTATCATAACAGCGACAGAACAAATAACGAAATGAATGTTGTGTACACAAGAACCAAAATTTTATTATCATAACAAAAAGAGAACAAATAACGAAATGAATGTTGTTTACATAAGAACCAACATTCTCTATATTCATGGTTGTCACACAAAAACCAACCATAAGAAAATGTCAATTGTTACTCATATAAATTTCATCCTAGAAATATTCATTATCATCACTTAAAGCCAAAGTTTAGATGCCAAAATTTTTTGAGAAGACCTATGCATGGTTGCATGGGGACATGCAACAAGTTCAGTTGGGGGGTATGTTGGGACTCAAAAATGTCGTATTTTCATCCACCTTTCCCTTCATCATTCTTCACATTTCATCACTCCATTAACCTTTCATGATACCATTTTCATAATTAAATATGGGTTAAACCTTATTATTTTCCAAATCATTTATTTTAGTATTAAAAAAAAATTGTGATTAAATATTAGAAAATTGACATGTTTTCATATATCTCAAAAATGTGTGAGATTTATCATGTGTAGGAATATGTGAAGGATTAATTCAAAAGACTTCTCGAATACTTCCTCCACCATTTCAAAGATGTGAGGAGATAATTCAATCCTAATACAATGAGAAGATCATGGATATTTGGTTGTCATATCTTATCCAAGATATATGAGAGATATGTTAAATTTTTAATTAAAATAAAGTACCAAGGAAAGTGTTTCTCTTCCCTAGGCGACCAAGGGGGAGAAAGTGCCGAATATGGGTCCTAGTCATTTAATTTGTGAGATGCAAATTAAAAGGTGACTTTATGATTAAAGTGAGGGTGAGTGAAGAGACACCAAATCTCAGCCACCCATTTGATATAATCTCAACCGTTAGATTAGAAAACCCCTCACCTTCCCTCATGAGGTCGACTTGGGCAAGAGGGCGCACCCATTCTTGGGTAAGTCGAAGAAGTCTTGTTGAGAGAGCAAGAGACTCTTGGTGAGATGCCAAGAGGCTCTTGGTGATATGCCAAGAGCAAGGAAAGTTGAAGCATTCTTGTTGAGAGAACAAGAGGAGTTCAAGCATTCTTGTTGAGAGAACAAGAGAGAGAAAGAGAGAGGTCGAGCTAAAGAAAAGAGACAGCAGCTGCAATTTCTGGGAGTATTGGCATGCATTCCAAGGCTGCCGAACATCATTTAGTGGCACAGAAATTGAGTCTTAGCAGAATTTTGGCACAAATTTTGAGACAGTCCATACAACATTAATTGTTGGGACAACCGTACAGTTGTACGGATTTCTGGTTCAGAAATCGAGGAGCAAAGCTACAGGAATGTCCAGATAAGTTTGTGTAAATATCTGAAGATGAATATGATGTAAAAGAATTTCTCAAAAGCTCATAAATAATACAAATCCCTCTCTCATTGGTTTTCCCCTTATGGGTTTTTCCAAGGTCAAAGTTAGACCGAAAATATTTGTGTCTATATTTTCTGAGTTTTGCATATTGCTGATATTTTATTTCTGCGTTGAAAACGATGTTCAGAAACCTCATGTTTCAGTTCTGAAGTTTATTTTCTGTTAAGCTTTTATATGCTGAAACACAGTGCTGTAACATATGCTGAAACACAGTGCTGTAACATATGCTGAAACAAAAACAACAAGCAAGAATAATATCCTTCTTGATAATATAAAGCAATAGCACGAACAATCATCACAATAGCTGATCTGAAAACGATCCAGAAGCCTGATAGGGCTTGAAAAATGCTCAAAAATGAAAGTTCTCGGAATGCGACGAAACCTGTTCCATTGCGTCCGTCTCGTCTTCCTGATTCCGGTGGTATAATTTTTATGTCAAACGGAGTCCGTATGGAGAAGATATCGCGTTCTGTCCGAAAAGCCAAACAGGTAAAATTTTGGATGCTGACTGTACCTGTCCGTACAGTCCGTACAGACACGTGTCAGTCCATACAGCTGACGTGGCATGTCTGTACGGTGACGTGGCGGTACCAAAACATGACACGTGGCAGCATCGGATGATGACACGTGGCAGCACAGGAAGGTGACACGTGGCAGGCGGATTTGGCATATTTGGCGTACGATTTGACCAATGTTGAGGTGACACGTGTCACCACTCACAGGGTGACACGTGGCAGGATGACGTCAGCAGCTGACGTGGCACGCTGACGGAGCAGACATGTGGCAGGACAGGTGGCAGTACGGCAGGCATACGTGGCAGTTGACATGGCAATGACGTGGTCCAATCAGAGGACGACACGTGTCCAGTTTTCATTGGTTGAAAAGGGTGCCACGTGGCCCAATCCTGGGTTGCCACGTGGCACCCCATTATTGGCTATTTGGTCTAAGTTATAAAAACGTTTCGGTATGCCGCCGGGGGTCGAACCCGCGACCTCCCGGGCGGGCAAAGTACTCGGCGGTTTGGGCTAGCCACTCGGGCGGCACGTGGGTCTTGTTATGCAGTCGGACGAAAATGTATTTGAGTTGAGGTAAAGGTTCATTGGCGGGAGAAAGGGCCGGGGCCTAGCCCCAGCCCTTGGTTCATCCGACAACACATGTAACCATAACATATAAATCGGGGTCCGTTACCACCGATCACGCGGTCATTGAAAACCAACAGGCGGTTATAACAGAGTGAACCCATGGTCCTATACCCACGCGATATGACCGGGAGCGGTGTCAAATAATGCGCGGGGGTTTATTGGTAATGGTTCGACCGTTGGCCCGTGGGCCTATAGATAGGCCATACGACCGAGCATTTGGTAGTAGAGCGAGTTATGGGGGCTAGCGCGTAGCCTATAGGCTCGCGCTTAGCCCCAAAGCATCCATATGACCACGAAATCAGGGGCCGCGCCCGAGACTTGGGGGCCTAACGCCCAAATAATTGCAAAAGTGGGTTTTTTTGTTAAAAGAATTGGGTTTTTTAAATTAATAATGCCTATTATTAGCTGATTTTCTCCATTTTTGGGGGATATTGGGCATTTTTGGAGGCCAGATTCTTGGAGGAAGTTGGGGATGAGAAACCAACTCCATTCCTATATAAACCAGGCCTGTTTGAGGCCAATGGACAGTCATTCAGAGCAGAGTTATGCTGAAGGAAAGCCAAGCCTAAGACAATTTGTTGCAGGGAAGCCCTTGAGGTGGAAACGCTGTCGGATCGTTTCTGGGAGCTTGGAGCATCAGTTTGGCGTGCCGTTTCTTTTGCAGGGTTCTTGAGATCTGGGAAAACAAGACCAGATCAGTCTTGTGGCCTTTGGGCATTGCTGAGATGTAATTTTGAGCACTTGAGCAGAAATAAAGAAGCCTCCCCCACAGGAAAAAGGTCCGGAGACGTAGGCAAACATTGTGCCGAACTCCGTTATCAACCTGCGTTCTTATGGTTTGTTGTTCTTTATTGTTTTCAGATCTACATATGTGTATTTGACTGATATAATCCTCTTCTTTCCTCATTCTTTCGTTAAATTCTCAAATGGTTAAAATATTCATGCAAGTTTAAAACTCAACCATAATCATAAAAGATCTTGCCCCGGATCAATTGGTATCAGAGCTAAGTTGATGTTTGGATTTGAGTTGCATGATAACCAGGGAAAAGCTACATCGTGGTGAAGGCGAGCTTGTTCCAGAGAATCCATTAATTGGATTGAGAAAGAGAGCTTCTTTCAAAGAGAAGATGGCATCGGATGAAGGGATGTCTCAAGAAGATAAAGATTTCCAGAAAACATTCCATGCTATGTCGGAGATGGTGACAGTTTTGTATGAAGAT
>ML795015.1:359667-392580 GCA_009831015.1 Picea engelmannii | reverse complement strand
GAACTCCAAAGTGGTCCCCTTATGGTGAAATCCCTCACGGGAAGACGCTTTGTGGATTGAGTTATCCTAGAAGAATGGTTGGAGGACCCTTGCTCTCATTATTTTCTTATCATGATTGATAAGGTGCACAAATGGATGAACTCTAAAGTGGTCCCCTTATGGTCAAATCCCTCATGGGAAGATGCTTTACGGATTGAGTTATCCTAGAAGAATGGTTGGAGGACCCATGTGTGTATGTGGAATAATGAGATGAAGATCAAGGAAATTGTTGGTGAAACTATCCTAGATGGATAGTGCTTGTCATGTTATTTTCGGTGGTATGTGGAATGTCACATAACTCCTCATGGTTTGAGATTTATGGCCTTACTAAGATGAAGGACCCCCACATGAAGGCTTGAATCCCCCAAGGTCAAAGAAGTCAAAGTGACCTAAAAGAATAAATCATTATTTAAATGATAAAGTAAAGTGACAAAGTCAAGGTGGGTTATTTAAATAATAAAGAGAAGTGACAAAATCAAGAAGGAATATTTAAATGATAAAGTAAGGTGACAAAGTCAAGGCGGATTATTTAAATAATCAAGAGAAGTGACAAAATCAAGAAATGATAAAGTAAGGTGACAAAATCAAGAAGGAATATTTAAATGATAAAATATTGGAGAAATTTCTATTTATGGAAAGTGGTTAACCCTAAATTAAGGAAAATAGGTTAAGTGACCTAGAAATGGGTTAAGTGAATTAAAAATGGGTTAAGTGACCTAGAGGATAAAAGTATAAATAATATATCAATGGTCTCTTGTAGATCATCCTTTTTGTGGATCAATGGAGAGCTTCTTGTGCGAATATCTTTTGGAGTATTGATGGAAAGCTTATTGTGAGAGCTTCTTGAGCATTTTTGGCGTGGAAAACTTGAGCATATTGAATATATATAGGTGAATTAGGTAACCAAGGATATATAAGCTTAATTTAATAAGGAAGGTGAAGAAAAGAGGGTCGGAATTGAAGGGAGGATAAATTCTTTTGATGATGCTTTCTAAGGTATGTTATTTACAGGCCATCTCACCATTTTTGCTATAACTTTTTTTCTATAATGATTCAGACCGTGAAATTGCTATGCCATTGAGAAAACATACCAAAGTATTTGTGGTAAAATATTCAGCTTGTGGGTCGTTGTATTTTGGGATTTAAACTATGTGGAAAATAGGGTTTGTGGCTAGTCCTAAAACTAGTCAAAAAAAGGTGTTTCAGGTAAAAATGACATAACTTCTTCATACCAGATCCACATTCGGTGAGAAAAAATGTTTTGGTTAGGGTATAGTCTTTAGTATGTTTTGTAACAATTTCAGATCAATTCAATGAACATGGTTTGCGGGGCACGCTCTATAAGGTCTCTCTCTAGAATAAGCCAGAATTCAACAAGGTATGACATTTTTTCTATAACTCCTTTTCTGAGAGGTCCCAAGTAGTGCTACCTGGAGGAATTGCATAAAACACACTGAAGAATTTTTTTATCAGTTTCATATCTTTATTCATTACAGGTACAAAGCTATGATTATTTCAAGTTGGGGTTGTTGACTAATCCAAAACTAGTCATGGTTGAGACAAGCAATTGATGAGTTGGCACATACATGAGGTGTATAGTTGATGATGTTGGCACATATTGATGATTCATTATTGATGAGTAGTTGAAAAATCATTGGTATATACTTGGTACATGGTTGTATGCACTTGTTTATGGTACAGGTTGATTACAGGTTATTTGGCACAGGTTGGTGACTGGTTGATGCACTTGTTTATGTTGACAGATTGATATTTGTTGAGGATTGTTGTCTCATCTTAGTTGGTGATGAGAATGTAAGTTGATTCTTGCATATAGATCTAGTTCTCTTGTAGAGTTGTACTTTATTCAGTTGTTGCTGAAAAACTCCCGGATTGAAGTCCATCATAAAAAGAAAAATTGTACATACATCTTGTGTTCTTTGTGTTCCTTGTGGAGATGATTTGTTGATGATATGTTGTTGATATATGTTGTTGATATGTATTCACATCTAACTGATTATAAATAACAACAATGAGTAATGAGCAATTGTTGAATTTTAACTAAGGATTTTTTGTGTAAGAGTGAATTTTTGGGAAAAAGATCCCCACACTCATTCACCCCCCCCTCTAAGTGTGGTAGGTGTGTCCAACAATTGGTATCAGAGTGGGCCTTCACTACAAGCCTTAAAAATCTTGAAATAGATCCATAGACACACAAATGGATGATGAAGTTCCGATCCTTGATGAGGAAAACTATTCTACTTGGAGAATAGATATGAGATTACATTTAAAGACAATGGGAGTAGCAATTTGGAAGGCAGCCATTGGTGGATCAATTTCATTGAAGAACAAGTCAAAGTTTGCAGCTCAAAGGGAAGGAAAGAAGAATGATTCATTGGCTCTCAAGACCATTCTTAGTGGACTCTCAAGCCCTATCAAATGTTGCATGGTACAATGCACCTCCACCAAGGATCTATGGCTAAAGCTAGAGGAAACATATCAAAGAAAGAAGGAGAAATAAAAAAATGAAGATCACTCCATCAAGATCACTAAAGGTAAAGAATATCCAAAAACTCTTGAATGCATTATTTATAAATGTGATTTTGAAAACATTTCAAGTGAAGATAAAGAATCAAGTGATGATGGCATAAAGGAAGATCTTGAAGACATTTCAAATGAAGGCAAAGAATTATGTGTTGATGTTGGCAAAAAGGGAGATCATGAAGATATTTCAAATGAAGGTAAAGAACCCTCAAAAACCCTTGATTGCAATGATGATGATGAATTTTTCTCTACAAGTTAAGAAGAAGATCTAGAAATAGTTTGTGTAAAGTTTGATGATAATTATTCCATGAAAAGAATAGAAGGAAATCTATTAAAACTTCAAAAGGAAGTTGAAGAGGGTTTATATAGATATAGAAGTGATCATTATTATATAGACTATAACTATCTTTCAGATAACACTAAGAATTTTCTTAGGAGAAGTCTAAGGCACATCTTGAAGTTAAAAGAAATGATCAAGGATCAAGAAGAGAGCAATAAGACTCTATTAGAAGAAAAGGAAGAAGAGATCACAAGAATAAACAATGGAAAAGAAGATATGAATGTAGATGATGAGATTAGCAAAAGTTTTGAAACCATTGTTCATCTCAAGACCCAAATTGAAGAATCCAAAAGAATAGAGTAACTATTGAAGATTCAAATAAACGAAAAGGAAGAGTCATGTTGTAAGTTAGAAGATGAAATTGTTGACCTTAGAAAGAAGGTGGAAAAGTAAAAAAAAATCTTGAATAGCTCATGAATCTTGGATGAGATCTTGGAAAGTCAAAGATCATCATGTGATAAATCAGGTCTTGGATACAAAGGAGAAGATACACATGTTGAAGAAAGCACCTCAAATAAGCATGAGGTAAATCCATCAAAGAAGGAAAACAATGTTGCAAAGAAACCATCTACACAAGGCAAAGAAAATTTCAAAAGAACAAATAAAGAATCTATTCTTCGGACACCAAAGCAAAGGTATAAAAGTATTTTTCATGGGCATTGTTATTCATGTAATGGATATGGTCACAAAGGTTTTGAATTTAGATCTTATGAAAGGAGATATAATGGAAGATTTTATAACACCATGAGGTGTTGGAGATGTGATCAAGTAGGACACATTGTTGTTCACTGTAACACTATGAGATGCTACAGTTTTAGTGGATTTGGCCACAAATCCTATGAGTGCTGGAACACAAGAAGAAAGTCCATGATGAGAAATTCAAATAGCATGGCTAGAAGAAGGAATGAAGTAAGGAAGGAAGACATATTTGAAAATATGGATGCTCAGAGCTCAAGTTCTAAGGAGCAGAGACATCTACAGAAGTGGGTGAAGAAGATAGAGCAACCAGAACGGAATGAAAGACTGAAGGGAATCTCAAGTAAGTCATCTACTGAAGCATATGCGGGTGACAGTGGTATTAGTCGCATACATACGCAGGCTGACCTTGTATAGATCGCGTACATATGTGAGTTGTTGTGCAGTAGACTGCGTATATGTGGTAAAGCCTTGAGAAAAAGGCTATGCACATGGATTGCAACTTGATGTGATGGTATAACACTTTGTTGCAGGGTATGACATTGTTTGTTGCAGGTTTTGACACTATTTGTTGTAGGTTTAAGTGTTAATCTATTGGATTATGTAAAATAAAATCTCGACTGCATGACACTAACCCATTAGTATGGATTGATGTTGAACTGTTGGTGTACATGGCTGGTACATATTTGAGTTTCATTGATATATCTTATGATGTTTTATTGCAAACATATGTTGATATCATGGTACATGCATTTTTCATGTGGATTGGGCTACATATTGGTACATATGGTTGGTGATTTGATGAGGCGATCATGTTGTACATCATTGTTGATCTATATTTTATGCATGATTGGTACTTTTCTAGTACATTGGAACAGGCACCTACTAGTAGTTTGATTGGCACATGTTTTATGGAGGATTTGGCATACATATATGGGATTCATCATTTTGTGGTATTGGTGCATGGTAATGTACATGTTTGGTACACTCATAGATGGCATATGCTTGATGATACTACACCATTGGTACTACTTGATTAGCACAACAATTGGCATTTGTTTGAGATACCTGATTGTGGCACTTGGTTCATGATGGAGACATATCATGAGTGATATGATACATTGTTTGGCATGTTTGTAGATGCACATGTTGGCATGTTGATAAAGGAATATGATTGATACATTCCATGGATGATATCTTTTGGCACATTGCATGATGTTGATGTACATAGGTGTTGTGCATGATGAGCACACATTTTGTATAGGATGTACTTGGTTGATATTTTACTCATGATTCTTTATTTCATTGTTGACATATCTTTTGCTTCATGATGCTTGGTATGGCATGAGTTTGATGCATGAATAGTTCCAAGGATCATTATATGGTAGCAGAATGTTCATCTTCCATAAAAGATAGGGGAGACATGCCCATAGGGGGAGTCATTCTTCTTCCCATGATTCTAGGAGGAGATATTTATCAGATGCATACCTAGAAAAGAGCCCTATACTTGAAGAAAGAGCACAAGAGCATAATTTCAGGGGGAGTATATTCGATGTATCTTAAGAATTACTTCAGAGTGATATCCCTTGTTCAAAGGGGAGATATTGTTCATAGGAAGATCAAAGGCATTCAGATAGCGGGAGCAACCCCAAGGAGAGTTCAAGCAAGGGGAGAAGCCCCAAGATGAGAATGTCCCTTTTCCATTGATGTTAAAGGGAGAGAGTTAATCACATTGATGTGATTGATGTTTATTAATGGGGAGAGATCGTCACATTGACTATTGATGTAGAGCATGCCTTATCTACATATTGACATCAATAATTGGTAATTGGTGTTGACATCAATGTTGGTATTGCCATCAATGCAAAAGGGGGAGATTGTTGGATCATGTTGTCATTGATGCCAATGGTTTGATTGATTGATACCATTGATTGATTTAAATTGATTTATTGATGTAAAAGGATTGATTAATCGATGATTGATGTAATATAATTTTCCTTGATGAGAATGCATAGATGAAGATGGATCAATGAGTTTTCATTGATATGATGAAGATGGATCAATGAGTTGTCATCGATACATGATGAAGATGGATCATTGTGGTTTCATTGGTATATGATGCATTGTTGGAAAAATTTATAGATTGATAAGGTGCACACATGGATGAACTCCAAAGTGGTCCCCTTATGGTGAAATCCCTCACGGGAAGACACTTTGCGGATTGAGTTATCCTAGAAGAATGGTTAGAGGACCCTTGCTCTCATTATTTTCTCATCATGATTGATAAGGTGCACAAATGGATGAATTCCAAAGTGGTCCCCTTATGGTGAAAGCCCTCACGGGAAGACGCTTTACGGATTGATTTATCCTAGAAGAATGGTTGGAAGACCCATGCTTGTATGTGAAATAATGAGATGAAGATAAAGGAAATTGTTGGTGAAACTATCCTAGATGGATAGTGCTTGTCATGCCATTTTCGGTGGTATGTGGATTGTCACATAAATCCTCATGGTTTGAGAGTTATGGCCTTACGAAGATGAAGGACCCCCACATGAAGGCTTGAAGCCCCCAAGGTCAAAGAAGTCAAAGTGACCTAAAAGAATAAATCATTATTTAAATGATAAAGTAAAGTGACAAATTCAAGGTGGGTTATTTAAATAATAAAGAGAAGTGACAAAATCAAGAAATGATAAAATAAGGTGACAAAATCAAGAAGGAATATTTAAATGATAAAGTATTGGAGAACCTTCTATTTATGGAAAGTGGTTAACCATAAAAATAAGGAAAATAGGTTAAGTGACCTAGAAATGGGTTAAGTGACCTAAAAGAAGAAATCATTATTTAAATGATAAAGTAAGGTGACAAAGCCAAGGTGGATTATTTAAATAATCAAGAGAAGTGACCAAATCAAGAAATGATAAAGTAAGGTGACAAAATCAAGAAGGAATTATTAAATGATAAAATATTGGAGAAATTTCTATTTATGGAAAGTGGTTAACCCAAAATTAAGGAAAATAGGTTAAGTGACCTAGAAATGGGTTAAGTGACCTAAAAATGGGTTAAGTGACCTAGAGGATGAAAGTATAAATATGATAGCAATGGTCTCTTGTAGATCATCCTTTTTGTGGATCAATGGAGAGTTTCTTGTGAGAATATATTTTGGAGTATTGATCTTCTTGTCAGAGATTCGTGAGCATTTTTGGTGTGGAACACTTGAGAATATTGAATATCTATAGGTGATTGAGGTAAACAAGGATATCTAAGACGAATTTCAGAAGGAAGGTGAAGAAAAGAGGGCCGGAATTGAAGGGAGGATAAATTCTTTTGATGATGCTTTCTAAGGTATGTTATTTACAGGTCCTCTCACCATTTGCTCTATACCGTTTTTTCTATAATGATTCGGAACATTAAATTTCTATGTCATTGAGAAAACATACCCAAGTATCCATGGTAAAAAATTTAGCTTGTGGGTCGTTGTATTTTGGGAGTTACACTCCGTGGAAAATAGGGTTTGTGGCTAGTCCTGAAACTAGTCAAAAACAAGTGTTTCGGGTAAAAACGTCATAACTGCTTCATAAAATATCCACATTCGGTGATACCAAATGTGTTGGTTAGGTTACAGTATTTAGTATGTTGTGTAACTGTTTCAGATCAATTCAATGAACATTTTGTGCGGGGCACTCTCTACAAGGTCACTCTCTAGAATAAGCCAGAATTAAGCAAGGTATGAAATGTTTTATATAAATCCTTTTCTGAGAGGTTCCAAGTAGTGCCACCTAGAGGAATTGCATAAAACACACTAAATAACATTGTGTATACGTTTCATATCTTTATTCATTATAGGTACAAATTTATGATTATTTCAAGTTGGGGTTGTTGACTAATCCAAAACTAGTCATGGTTGAGACAAGCAGTTGATGAGTTGGCACATACATGAGGTGTATAGTTGATGATTTTGGTACATATTGATTAGTCATTTTTTATGATTAGTTGACACATGATTGGTATATACTTGGTACAGGGTTGGATGCACTTGTTTATGGTATAGGTTGATTACAGGTTGTTTGGCACAGGTTGGTGCATGGTTGATGCACTTGTTTATGTTGACAGATTGATATCTGTTGAGGATTGTTTCCTCATCTCAGTTGGTGCTGAGAATGTAAGTTGAGTCTTGCATATAGATTTGGTTCTCTTGTAGAGTTGTACTCTATTCACTTTTTTCTGAAAAACCCCCGGATTGAAGTCCATAATAAAAAGAAAAAGTGTGCATACATCTTGTGGTCTTTGTGTTCCTTGTGGAGATGATTTGTTGATGATATGTTGTTGATGGGTATTTACATATAACTGATTATAAATAACATCAATGAGTAATGAGAAAATGTTGAATGCTAACTAAGGACTTTTTGTGTAAGAGGGAAGTTTTGGGAAAAAGATCCCCACACTCATTCACCCCCCCTTCTAAGTGTGGTAGGTGTGTCCAACAATTTTAGCACTTTTTCAAGTCATTGGAGTGAAAGTTAAATTCGTTGGGCCTTCCAGGTCCTACCTCTCATGAAATATTCCTTTCTCCTCCAATTCAAATTCTCATCCATCAAAATATGTCAAGTATCAAGTCAACCAAATCCACCACCCCAACCTTATCCCTAGGGTGACGTCAACCTCATCAAGAGTGGTGTTTTATCCTCAAGATCAGGTCATTGGGATAGAAAAGTGTTGGGTTATGTCCTCCAAGGTTTCTCCTCAGGCCTCCAAAGGTTGTCATCGTCATTTGGTATGTGTTCCATGGCATCCAACATGTGGGATTCAAGACCCAAGGAAGCCCAAGCTAAGCTTGTTCTTCCAAATCTGTCCACCAACTAGGTCTTGCAAAAAAAATGAATTTGACCTCCAAGGATATCAAATCAAATGCATCATGATGAATAAATAAAATTAATAAAAGATCCATATAATCATCTACATAAAAAACTACCTCATGAAAATACAAAATTTCTCAAAGACCCTATGCAATTTGCCAAGTTTAGGTATGGTAGGGTTGACAAAGCGACCTATTGGGTGAATCCTACCTCAATTTTAGGAGTGTTTCCCAAGTGGACCCCTCTCTAGGTAATGTGGATGAAGTGACATGGATAAGGGAAAGACTTTTGGGCATGGGTTTCATGACATACAGTGGATCGTAGTGTCTCATTTATGGGTGCTTTTGTAGAGGGTGTGTTTCACCTTCATTTTCAATGCAACTTTTTTCCAAGCCCATTTATTTCCTTTTGTTCTTTTAAGATGCTTCCAGGTTGAATTAAAGGTGGGAATTCTAGATAAGAATGAAAAACAGTGCCCACCTTGACTCTATATTGGTCACATCATGTTTTCCCGAGTTGAAAAAAATGTGTGGGGCTTCTACCTGAGCATGAAAAATAGTGCCCACACATGCTCCTCCTTAGTTGGCATATTGTATTAGTTATTTTTCACGGGTCCCATTAGTTTCTTATGAGAGACATCTCATTGTCCTATGGATCCCTGGGTGACAATATATAAGGTTCATGATTGTCTTTTATCTTTTTCCAACTACACGCCCTTGGGCCTTCATCCCCTTCTCCCCATGAAATGATGGGAAATCCCTTCTTGGGTCAATACACCCAAAAATCCTAAAAGGTAAGGAGATGATGGGATGAAGTGTGGAAAGTGACAAGTATGGTCAAGAATGGAACAATTACTCGTCAAGAGGACCTCCCAGTGATAAACATATCCATAAGGGCGGCCCACTTACTAGGGTACAATGTTAATCACCAAAGTGAAACAGGGAAAAAAGCATAATTTCCAAGAAAACGTTACATAAACAAAAGAAGTTTTAATTGAAACAAACTCAAATTCATAAAATATTTAAATGAAACCCACCATGATACTTGTCTTGTAACTATGGAACAAAACCCAATGTCTTCCGGAAGCCAGCTCATGTGGTGCATATCATTGTGATGAACCTGAAACTGTGGTGGCGAGGTGGGTCTATGTCTGTGTAAGTGGAACTAGATACTATTGGTCAAGATATCTATTAGTATTCCATGTTTTCAACCTGAGGGCCTTGAGAAATCATATCCTTATTTATCCCTAGGAGTTGGGGATAATAGAGCCTCAAAAAGGCCCCAGAAGTTTAGGACCCGAAAATCTAGGAAAATAATGCTAAAATGAAAATTGGTCTTTGAGCCAATAGAATAGGTGGGTGGCCACTGATATCCACCTAGATCATTCCTACACCCTTATCAATAAATGGCCTCCATTGTGTCAATGTCAAGTTCCTACATCAGATGAGGAAACTTCTGCTAAACCTGACTCCTGGTGAGCCAATTTCCCTGATTAAGAAACTACCCTACTTTGACAACTCGATAGAGTTTGATATTTTGTTGGTGGGTGTCCTTTGTCTTGGTGTCCATGATCCAATCAACTATCGCTTGTTCGATTTAGGAATGTTTGACTTCTGTAGTGGCCAACTACTCGGCTGCAACTGAAGTGTCTAGGAGAGGTGAAAAATATTGTCGAAGCAATTCCACATTAAATACCAGGTGCAAGACAAGGAATGGAGGAATACTTCATTCCAAATCATTCTCACCCACATCCTTGGTCATGGTGTAAGGATCATATCGGAGTGGGTGTAGCTTCCAATGGGGTCCTTTGTGGTGCTCTTTATGAAAATGAAACCATACTTTATCTCCCACCTGAAATTTGTGTGGTACCCGATGTTGATCGTGGCACTATTTGTACTTGGCATTGGCTTTCTGCACAATAACATGAACTTGTTATTGGATGTGTTGGATGGGCTCAACGAATTTTTCTTCCCAAAAAAACTTTGTCTAAGCATGGGATGAATCTTCCTGTGTGGCTACAATGGGAAGATATATGTCAATGGGGGCCAATAGTTGGAACCTAAAGCACACCTGAAAAGGGTTGTGGCCAATAGAGTTTTGGAGGGATCTATTTTAGCTATGTTGAATATAAGGAAGGCGTTCATCCCATGTGCATAGATGTTTGGAATTACACATTCGAAGGATATGGAAAATCATCCTATTGACTACCTATGTTTTTCCATCAGTGGATATGGATAATCATCTTGTTGACTACCTATGTTTTTCCATCAGTCTGTGGGTGGAAGGTAGTCGATTTGGTTAGCTTAGTGTCCATCATCGACCATAGTCTAGACCAAAAGGTCCATAGGAACCTATTGTATTTATCGGAGATAATATTTTGTGTTAGCCAAAAATGAACCCAAACATGTGTGAAGAAGAGCTTGGTGGTGGCCTCGGTTGTGATGCTCTTCTTGCAAGGTGCCAAAATTGTCATCTTAGAGAATCAATCAATGACCAAGAAGACACAGTCATTCCCATGCTTGGTTGAAGGCAGAGTGGACATGTTTTCCATGGATATGGACTCCCAAGGCCTATCCAAAATAGGAAGAGGGGTATATAGCCCGTGTTTCTTGATGGCAGGCTTGGCAATGATGCAGGTAATGTAGGATCTGATGTACTTGTGAACATCTTGTCAAAGCCTCAACTAATAAAATGTATCTAGCAGTACTTCCGCTTTCTTTTCTACACCAAAATGTCTTGTTTCCCAACTGTAATGAGCTTCTCATATCAATTTTACATGCTTGCTTGAAGGAACATAGAGATGGCTCATATGGCATAATAATCCATCCTGGAGATGAAATTTGGGAACTGTTTTTCCTATGCTCAATTTTTAATATACAGTAGAAAAGTTAGAGTCATTATTGAATAATTGTGGCCATCCAAATGTCTCATGTCCACAAGAGTTAAGAATTGTGGTTAGCGTTGCCATTGGGGGTCGACTGAGGAAATATACAACATAGTTGGTGCTACCCTTCTTGTACTTGATAATCAAGTGGAATTGATGCAGGTATGTGGATCACTTCTGATGGTGGTCATTTTACAACTTTCCTTGTGTCTACATGAATTGCAGAGGCATGTGATCAGTGTGGATGATCATTTACTTTCCCATAATGTAATTATTCCATTTTCGACATGCTTGCATAATGGAGTACATATATTTTTCATATGTGGGGTATCTTCAAACAACATCAGATATATTTTCACTTTGATAGGCTATGAGATGCCCATGTTGAGTGAGGACTGCATCGATAGCATAATCTGAAGCATCTGTCTCAATCTTAAATGGTCCTTGCAGGTATGGAATAATGAGGACTGATGCTGAGAAGAGGCGGGATTTAAGATCATCAAATTATTTTTTTTGGGGTGCGGACCACACAAACTTGGCCTTCATGCCACCCTCATTTACCTGCCTTAGAGCCCAATTGATATGAGAGAACCCTAACACAAACCACCGGTAAAAGTTAGTAATGCCCAATAAGTTGCAGAGCTCGGTCATTGTTTTCAGGGCTGGCCAATAACGTATGACTTGGATCTTGGTTGGATCCACATGTACACCCTACTCATCCATGACATATCCAAAATATTGGATTCTTTTCATGTCAAAGGAACACTTCTCCATATTGGCATATAACTTGTGTTGTTGCAGGGTTCCTAATACCTATTGAATATGCTCCAAATGTTCCTCCCAAGTTTTGTTGAAGATGAGGATGTCATCCAATTATACAACCACAAAGAAGTTTGTGAATGGTTGTAATATATCATCCATCATCTACATGAATGTGGTTGGGGAATTATGCAAGATGAAAGGCATGAACAACCACTCAAAGAGGCCTTCTTTGGACTTGAAGGTTTTCTTCCACACATTAGTTTTCTCAATCAACACATGGTGGTAACCTGACTTCATATCAATCTTATTGAAAAACTTGGCTTCCTTTATTTGATCAAGAAGATCATCAATCAGGGGAATTGTGTACCAGTTCTTGAATGTGATCTTGTTCAAGGCTCTGTAATCAATACAAATTCACCATGTCTCATCCTTCTTCTGTACTAGAACAATTGGGATCCTGCAAGGTGAGGATCTTGGTCTGATGTGGCCCTTCAGAATTATCTCTTGGATCTAGAGTTTGATTTATTCATTCTCCATAAGATAACTCATGTATACAAGGTCATTAGTTAGAGGAGCATCAGGTGTCATAGAAATTGAGTGATTTACCTGACAGTGCATAGGAACCCAGTAAGAAAGACAAATATGTCTTTGTACTCCTCGACTATTATGTCCACCTATTTCTATTGGGCAGAGATACCCCATGTAGAGGTTTTAGCGGTTTATGTGACCTTCCATTCACCTTCCGATAAAAAAATACAGAGGAAAAATATCATGATCTGAGAAACCAACTTTCTACACTGCTTCGCAGAGATCAACGATACCGTAGTATTTGGGACTGCCTCTAATACCCTATAGAGTTGATATCCCAGAGTAATAATGACACTATGTGGCCTAGATTCATAAACAACATGACACTTCCACATATATGGTTGTCCTAGAAAAAAATCAAAAAATTCAAGTGGGGAAACATCACACAATACCTCGTCTTTGAAGGGTTTGATGTCGTAGTGCAGGAGACATTGTTGGTTGACGCGGTTGTCCCGTCCTTGGATGAGCCAACCGATGGTGTATGGTTGAGGATGTTGCATCATTGTCAAGTTAAAACTTTTGACAACCTATGTTGAGATCCATTTATTATGGATACCACTATCAACAATGAAATGGAGTGGAGTTCCCTTCACCCACTTATGTGAATGGAAAATATTCTCCCCTTTTCAAGTTCCTCTAGCTGGACTTTTTTGGTAGCGATGGTGACACTAGGTTCTGCATCAATGATTCATATTCCCTTTTATTTCTCTGAATCAGAGTCTGATTCAGCATATGACCCTGGGGATTTTGTCTCATCCAACAATGATTCTTTGGAGTGGAATTCATCAATATTGTGCCAAGGGATTTTGTGGAACTCACACCATTTTCTAGTGTCCTTCTTCGAATTCCCATTACCCTTCTTTGTTGGTGGCTTGTATGGTCATCCTAGGGTTGGCCATGCTTGCTCCATCCTTTGGAATGGGAGTTAGGGCCACCCTTACCATGCTTTGGTTGTTGTGAATTTTCATACTTGAATTCCCACTGGTTCTGTTGTTTGAATTTCTGTGTGATCTTGACAACATATCGATAAGTGGCTCCTCATGATGAGATGTCCAGAAACTCCATTTCATTTTGGATGTACCTATGCATATCCCCATGATATTTTCATACCATATGCCACTCAAAGTATTTTATACCCATCTTGGTGCACAAGGTATGGAAAATATATGTGAACTCTGATATTGTTTGGCATTGTTACCACACAAACCTTAGGTTGGTAAAAGCCCGACCCAATCCATGGGATGGTGATAATGGTGACAGAGCTTACCCATTGTCACCTCAAATAAAACCTCGCTCACATTTGTGAAGGAAAAATACGACACAATGAGGAGTCTGGGGTGACCCTAGGGGGGGAATGAGATGAAAAGTGATACTTATGAGGAGAAGCCCCTATAGGTCAAGTTTCTAATTGGAGAGTGGATTGACAATGATCTTTGGAGGTGTTTTATGGTTACCAAGTGTTTGAGTGCCTGGGAAAAATGGTTGTACCTGCCCGAGACACAAGAAAAGACAAGATACATACTAGACAATACAATGGACAAGCAAGTTAAGATTGTTGTCCCTATTTTCAGTAGTCAACATAAATATATATCATCAAGTGAAATAGCTAGTTACTTCATATTTAACCATCAAAATTGTCAAATAATTATTGGACAATGAAGTACTAAAACAATAGATAATTTTTCAATACTTAAGTATGAACTTTGATGGTAAATTAGGGATTCAAAATGAAGTTATCAACAAAGTGATAGGGAATCCTTATGGATGCAGTAAAAAATTGCTACAATAGCAAGTTCGAAATATAAAAATCAATAATATAGGTTTAGAAGTCAATTTTCATGGTTGAAAATTGAGTAAATGATGAAATAAAGTGAACTTTTTTACATCCCTAATGGTTGTAGCATTAAATTTATTACAATAATGAAATCCTTGTCTAAAATAGGATTCCCTTAGGGCACAAGAAATCTTATAACATGTATAAAAGATTCCAACTTAAACAATTTCGATATCTCATAATTTTATGTATCCCAATGCAATGATTTTATTTCTCCAATGCATGAGATTGGTGCCTTTGACTATTGGGTTATGGACTCTTTAAAAAATGAAAGAGCTAGTTGTGCTACTTCCTTCGGGGTGTAGTCCCTTTTACTCCCCAATGAAAGCAGGACTAGCTAAGGAAAACCCTAGGAGGGTGTAAACCCTTTTACTCATGCTAGTATTCCTTTATGCAAAAAATTATTCCAAGAAAAATATGATGAGCTTAGTGGGGTTGTATTCCATTATACTCCCCAAAAGATTAGAAAATTAACCATGTTACCAAGAAAATAAGAAATAAGATGAAAGATTTTTTACCTAGTGTTAGCACTCTGTAAATTTGTTCAGTTGATAAACAAACAACAGAGGTAACTGTTTCAACCAACTTTAGTTGGATTCTTACCTTTCCAAACAAAGAGGTATCTCTTAGGTATATGGCTATTCAAAACACTCAAAAATATTTGGTGATGGACAAACAGAGGTCAGATTTTGCAATAGGGTAATTTTTGAAAAGTGGCAGGACCAACAAGAGAGCAGGGCCATTGGGCAATGGGGTCATTTCTTGAAATCGCATGAAGATTTATAAGCTATGTATTCCTGAGGGAACAGAGGCAAACTAGGCACAATGTTGAGTCAAATAAGTAATATGAGATGGCAGTGGGAAAGAAATAAAAGACCATTATGACAAGATGCGTCTAACAGAGGACAAATATCTTGGTATAGATTTTAGAAGAAGAAACATAAAGGTTGGTTGACGAAAAAAAAACACCAATCAAGGGTGAATTCTGAACTAGAAACAAATAAACACATGAAAAGTATAATCAATATGAAAAGGAATACCAACAGGATGAACTCCTTCTTTTGCCTAAATATTATTACTAGTAGCAAAACACATTCATGAATATGAAATACATGAAAACATACTAAACATCAGCACCATGATGAATCTTGGCTATCTAAGAAAACCTTCTCTGCTTATATTAAAATCCATAAGAAACCACAAAGTTTTCCAGCTGCAAGGGCAAGCCCTTCTCTGTCCAGTTGAACCATTCTTTTATCTTTTTAACAGTATATATAGATAAATTACATAGGAGACCAAAAAACGGTCATTCTTTCCAAGATTCTAAAAATAGACATTGGTTACAGAGGTAGTAAATTATCAAACCAAACTCCTACTTTCTAGGAAAACAATTATAAACAGAAACCGAAATATATGGGATCTTTACCCTAAATTCCATTTGTTTGCATTATCACGAAATTCCCTGAAATATACTTGATTTAGCTTGTAGTTCTATTTGAGGTTTTCGATCTCTTCCTTTAATGTATCAAGCCAACTAGGCTAGTTTTCTTCAATGCATTTGATTGTTCCATCTTTAGCCTCCTCCTTTTGTTGCGTTTTCCTTTTTCTCTCGCTATCTTGTGTGTTGTATTCATCTGCATATCCATTAATGATTAAATCCTTCATAATAGGATTCAACCTAATCTCTTCGCCTGATTCTGGCTCATCAACATATTTTGTGTGAGATTTTGCTGTTAGGATTTGCGCAGCGTGCCTTTCTCTCTTTTTACTTAAGAATTCCGTCATATTCCCTGACTTTCCGAAAACCACTGAATATTTCTCCTCGGATCCCTCTGGTTTGTCAGAAAACATGGGTCTATTTGCCTCAACTGCATATGAATTGGTCGAGAGTTTCGATCTACAGATATCTCGTTCTGGAATAAGCCATCAATTACCCAAAATAGAGTAATTTCACCTGTGTTTTGAGTAACAGTCGCCATCAAATACTAATCATTGGCTACTAATGAAAATCCTTACAGGGATAATGACCTCTCACATTCGGCCATCAATTTCCAATGATGAGTGTTAAATCACTTATTTGGCGGCGCTTATTTGGCACTGTGTGGACAAATGGTACATAAGCAAGTTTCTTGAGATGATTAGACCTGCCATCAAGTTTCATTTCCACATGTGACCCTCAGATTAGATCCGTTCAATGACATTTAAGACATGATTTCAGGGGCGTGATAGGGCGGTTTTGAGTTTACCTTCTTTCCCCCCCGAAATACATCTGAGGATACCACGCGCCCTTGTGGGGAAACCATGGTTGAAATTCCAAGCCCCACTTAGACATTTTAACCTTCGCGCTATTTCAAACTATGAAATCTCTCCTAACCATTGATCTTGGTGAATGGTGATCTACGACCTTTCAAACCCACTTTGTTTAACTCTTCTACCAATTTCAATCTCTTCTGCCATTTTATGGCACTCCCCCAAATTTATCTCACCTCCAAATTGGTTTATCACCTCACTAAACCCTGAAATATCTATTTCATGCAAAAATTTAAATGGTGATAACATGGGCTCCAACTGGGGATGTTATCCTCCCAGTGAGGTAGCAAAGAACTTGTAGACCTTGTCCCTGATCCATTGAGTTTCTCCCAAAAAGGTGTGTACTCAGTTCTGCCCTATCACTAGTTTACATTGAAAGCCAAAGTTTGCACAATGATCCCACCTAGAGACTGGACGTTGGGTATACTGCTAAAATATGAACACATTATTTGAAAACTTAAACTTGAAAATGCTTGATCACCAAGCTTATTCATGCCTACCTACCCTAACTGTTGAAATGAACCTTCAATCAAGTGAAATCATAGTTCCAATGCGACCATGGAAGATTTTTTTATATTGTTTGTTTTCTTTGCACATTCTTGCTCTAAATCCTGTTAACTGATAATTCATTCAAGAATTTACCTATGAATTCAAATCTCAAAAATTTAAAAACATTGGGACTGTTTACTGCCTCCAATGAAACTAAAAATGGATCCTCTAAAACATGCACAAGACAACAATCATGTTTCACTCCTTCCACTGCATTCTTGTTTTCATGTGATTTAATCAGTTGATTTCCACCAAGAGGTTGAAAAATCTATTGAGACTACTGGAAATAACAATTTTCTGAACCGTAAGATAGCGCTGACTGAAATGAAACCCCTGGTGGTGAGCAACCCATATTTAATACTCACATTGGTTTACCCTCGTATTTATTTCTAAGCTTACAATTCATCATAAGTTGTAAATTATGATTGTTAAAACACTCAATATAGCATGCCACGAGGTCATAAAACGGATGAGAAAACACTTCTTCTTGATGAACAAAAACAGAAGGATAAGTCTCCTTCATAAGTGTTTGTTTTTCTTTCTCTACTTCTTCGATTCTGAGAATAAATTCAAATGAAATGGCATCGATAAGTTCATCCACAAAAACATCCATATAACCTTTCACATCTTCAACTCTGATAGATGTATTATGTGTATCAAGACCATTCTCTTGTTCATCAAACAATTCCGATTTAATTTCATTTACTTTCAGAAAATTAGCTCGAGGACTGTTGTTTTGACTTTCAAATGAATTGAGGGAAATAAATCCTTTCTCATAATCCCCTTGCAAATGTGAAAATAGGACATCATGAACTACTTCACCTTCTGGATTTACCATAGATGCATTTTCAAAACCATGATCTTCAAAAGAATCAAAGAAAACAACTGCCTCTTTATTATCTTTCTATGTTTCTGATTGAACAGTGGCATACACTGTTTTGTTGTTTTCCTGAAATTCTATGTCATTTGTCTGCTCACTTCTTGAAATCTCCATAGAAGCAGTTTCAGAACCCTCATCCATGTCTAAGCCCCCTTGGAATTTGAACAACCACATCATTCATAGGGGAAGAGAAACAACTTTGAAACATTTTGTTTTGTTGGAAACCTTGTTGAATATCTTCATCAATTTCAGGAGAAGGCAAATGAATGTTAACAACAATTATTTGATCATCTTTCTCTATTTTCTCATGATTTGCTTTAAACAATTCAAAGGAAGAAAAACATAATGGAATATAGTTTTTATTTGCAATTACACTTCTTTATTTAGATTCAACATCATATTTGGAGGGTTTCTGACCTGAAACATTATAAATACTCTGCTTCAACAATTTGAAAGAAGCAAAGCACAATGGCAAGGTTCTTTCACCTGATTCAAAATCTTCTTCATTTTCTTCACTGTTGTCATATGCACATTTTTCAATTTCTTTGAATTGATGAACACACTCATTTTCAGATTCATCTTCGGCCAATGGCTGCAAATTTGAACTGACAAGACTTGCTACATAACAATTGACAGGGTCATCGAACACATGAGAATAATGTTGCAATCCCTTGTCAATTTGTTCCAGTGAATCAGTGTAAGTTGGCATCAACACACATTCATTTGCTTCAGTGATAGTCTTAGAATTTTCTTTCAATAATTGAAATGAAGAAAAACATAAAGGTAAATAATTTCCTTCAGTTGGTTAAGTACTTTCTTCTTTGTAACTATGATATATAAGTTGATTTCTCTCAATATACTACTGAAAAGGAACATTTAATGATAGAGAACATGCAACTGGTTGTTCCAGGAAGTCAACATCACAATCATCATCATATTCATCATATAGAGGCAAATCAACAACATCTACAATGTCATATAACAAGGAAAATCTTGGAACATCAACCTGCTCTTCAGCAAACCGATTTGCAAATTCATCTTCTTTACTGTCTACAAATGAATATACAAAACAATCAACCCCATGCTTATCATGGGATGGATCAGAAGCTAAATTAACACCTTCTCTTTCAATAAGTGGAATATAATCCTTTGCAAAATCACCATCATTAAAGAATTCAAGAGGACCTATGATATTATTAACTCTATGCTCAAGATTCCAATCAATTGTTTTCTGTTCATATTCACTTTCATGTTCTTGAGCATCCAACTCCTCATTTCCAATTTGTTCACATTCTTGGATATTGTGTTGAATCTCCTGAGCATCATTAAACATGTGTTGTAAGGACTTAGGTCTTCTTTCCATCAGGAGGAAAGACAAATCTGGATGAAGGGTTGTTGTATAATGGAGCATGGCAGTGGCTTCAGTGGAATGAATTCCTTTGGAAAAATTGTAATAAATATTGGAAAAACTTCTATTGAATATAGAAATAGTTTCATTCTCTACCTTCTCAAGGAACAGAACTTTGCGATTTGTACATCCAAATATTTATTCTTTCCCCAAAACTTCGAAAAAACACTCTTCAATTCCTCCCATGAGCTAATTGTCTCCAGATGCAAATGTTTAAACCATTCTTTGGTATCTCCTTTCAAGGAGTGAGAGAGGGCCCTCATACAAACATCATCATGATCAATCTCAAACAAATCTATAAAATGTTCAAAATATTGGATGTGTTTTTTAGTTTTGATGGCATCAGGTTCTCCATCAAACATCGTTAGGTACTTATAGTGCTTTGGAGGAAAATCATGAAGGATTTGAGGTAATTTTAAGGGTTTGTATCTATGTTGAATCTTGGAGGGTGTTGGATCAAGTACAGGAGGTGAAATATCAGCCTTGGTTTCATGAGGCTCATAAACTTGGTTATGGTCATCACATGGCTCAGATGGAAAATTTTGATTAAAATCAGTGATACAGTGAGGAGATGTATGTACAACTTTAAGAGGAGGATATACAATTGCAAGATTCTCATGATCATCATTTGAATGCAGTAGGTAAAGAAAAAGTTGTTTAGCATGTTCAGGAAAGGACAAAAGGTAATTAATAACAAAAAATATTATGTCTTGGAAAACCCTCAACTTGAGGTACTTGTTTTCTCCCATGATGTCATTTTATACCTCTATCAATGGATCTCATATTCAAGTGGAGTTTCTGAATCACATTTGAAGCTTGAGTGGAGTCGTCAATAAAATCTTCAGGCTACTGAGTCTTTGGGCAACGGAGTTTCCATGAAAATTTTGAACTCTAGATTCTTGAAAATGGAGTCACCACGTGAATGATGTACAATTTTCATGTGTCTAAATACTTCTTACCATCAGTACTCAGATCTGAACTTTGTCGTTTCTCCCAGGGAATATTTCACTTTCGTTCCCCGGCAATGGCGCCAAAATGTTAGCACTCTGTAAATTTGTTCGGTTGATAAACAAACGATAGAGGTAATTGTTTGAACCAACTTTAGGTTGGATTCTGACCTTTCCAACCAGAGAGGGCTCTCTCAGGTATATGTCTATTGAAAATACTCAAAAATATTTGGCGATGGACACACAGAGGTCAGATTCTGCAATAGGGTAATTTTTGAAAAGTGGAAGGACCAATAAGAGAGCAATTCCATTGGGCAATGGGGTAATTTGTTGAAATTGCATGAAGATTAATAAGCTATGTATTCTTGAGGGAACAAAGGAAAACTAGGCACGATGTTTAGTCGAATAAGTAATATGAGATGGCATTGTGAAAGAAAGAAAAGACCACTATGATAAGAGGCGTCTAACAGAGGATGAATATCTTGGTATAGATTTTAGAAGAAGAAACATAAAGGTTGGTTGACGAAAACAGAGCACCAATCAAGGGTGAATTCTTAAACAGAAACCAATAAACACATGGCATGTATAATAAATATGAAAAGGAACACCAACAATATGAATTCCTTCTTTTTCCTAAAGATTATTACTAGCAGCAAAACACATTCATGAATATGAAATACAGGAAAACATATTGAACATAAACACCATGATGAATCTCGGCTATCTAAGAAAACCTTCTCTACTTATATTAAAATCCATAAGAAATCACAAAGTTTTCCTGCTACAAGGGAAAGCCCTTCTCTGGCCAGTTGAACCATTATTTTATCTTTTTAATAATACATATAGATAAATTACATAGGAGACCATAAAACATTCATTCTTTCCAAGATTCCAAAAATAGACATTGGTTACAGAGGGAGTAACTTATCAAACCAAACTCCTACTTTCTAGGGAAATAGTTATAAACAGAAACCGAAATATTTGGGATCTTTACCCTAAATGCCACTTGTCTGCATTATCGTGAAATTCCCTGAAATATACTCAATTTAGCTTGCAGTTCTATTTTAGGTTTTCGATCTCTTCCTTTAACATATCAAGCCAACTAGGTTGGTTTTCTTCAATGATTTTGATTGTTCCAGATTTAGCCTCCTCCTTTCCTTTCTTTTTCATTTTTCTCTCGCTAGCTTGTGTTTTATATCCATACACATATCCATTAATGATCAAATACTTCATAATAGGATTCAACCTGATCTCTTCGCCTGATTTTGGCTCATCAACATATTTTGCACGAGATTTTTTTGTTAGGATTTTCATAGCATGCCTTTCTCTCTTTTTACTTAATAATTATGTCATATTCCTTGATTTGCTGAAAATCATTGAATCTTTATCCTCGACTCCCTCTGGTTCGTTAGAAAACATGGGTCTATTTGCCTCAGCTACATATGAATTGGTCAAGTGTTTCGATATGCAAATATCTCATTTTGGAATAATCTATCAATTACCCAAAATAGAGTAATTTCACCTGTGTTTTGAGTGACATTTTCCGTCAAATACTAATCATTGGCTACTAAAGAAAATCCTTACAGGGATAATAGCCTCTCGCATTCGGACATTGATTTCCAATGATGAGTATTAAATTGGTTATTTGGCGGCGCTTATTTGGCACTGTGCAGACGAATGGTACATAAACAAGTGTCTCAAGATGATTAGACCCGTCAAGTTTCATTTCCACATGTGACCCTCGGATTAGACCCGTTCAATGACATTTAACACGTAATTTTGAGGGCTTGATAGGGAGGTTTTGAGTTTACCCGCTTTTCCCCCCAAAATGCATCTGAGGATGCCATGTGCCCTTGCAGGGAAACCATGGTTGAAATTTTGGGCCCGCTTAGACATTTTAACCTCCACGCTATTTTAAACTCTAAAATCTCTCCTAACCATTGATCTCAATGAATGGAGATCTATGACCTTTCAAACCCTCTTTGTTTAATGCCTCCACCAGTTTTAATCTCTTCTGCCATTTTCTAGCACTCCTCCAAATTTATCTGACCTCCAAATCGATTTAGCACCTCGCTAAACCCTGAAATCTCGATTTCATACCAAAATTTAAATGGTGATAACACCTAGTACAAGCATTAACAAGATAAACTCCTTTTAACCAAGAAAAGCTTTCCCCTTTTCCAAAATAACATTATTTAATTCATAATTTGCACATGAAAGAAACCCTAAAAGTATGATGTCACCCTTTCTATGGCAATATTTGGCACTTTTGGTCAAGTCGTTGGGTTGAAGATAAATATCCTAGGCCTCCAAAGGCCACGTGTCTACATGCCAAGCCTTTCCTCCATGATCCAAGGCATTCTTCCTTCAAAATGTGCCATGTGTCCTCATCACCACCAAAACCCTGACCCATGCATGATGTCAAGCCCTCCAATTATGAAATTTTGGCCTCCAAAGGCAAAACATTGGTCTAGCAGGGGCATGGGAGAGGTCTTCCTAGTCATCTCTCAAGCCTCCAAAAGTTTTTATCATCGTCGAGTGTGCGGGCTATAGTATCCAACCTGTGGGATTAAAGCCCCAAGGAAGATCAAGCTAGGATTGTTCTTCCAAATCTATCCACCAACTAGGTCCTGCAAAGATAATGAATACACCATCCAAGGATCTCAATTCAAATGCATAATGATAAGTAAATAAAATCAATAAAATATCCATCTAAGCATGTACATCCAAACCACCTCATCAAAATAAACAAGTGCTCAAAGATCTTATGCATTTTTCCAAGTTTAAGTATGGGAGGGTTGACAAAGCGGCCTATTAGGTGAATCGTACCTCAAGTTTAGGAGTGTTTCCCAAGTGGACTCCTCTCTAGTTCATATAAATGAGATGACATGGATAATGGAAATACTTTTGGGCATGGGTCTTAGGACATATAAGGGATTGTAGTATCTCATTTATGGGTGCCTTTTCAGAGGGTGTGTTGTACCTCGATTTTAATTGCAACCTTTTTCCAAGATCATTTATTTCCTTTTATTATTTTTAAGATTTTCCAAGTTGAATCCAATGTGGAGATTCTACCTAAGCATGAAGAACAGTTCCCACACATGTCCCACCTTGGTTGGCATTTTGCATTAGTTATTTTTTATGGGTCCCATCAATTTCTTGTGACAGAAATTTCATTGTCCTCGGGATCCCTGGGAGAGAATATAGAAGGTTCATATTTGGATTTTATCTTTTTCTAGATACAAGCCTCTGTGCCTTCATCCCCTTCTTCCCTGAAATGAGGAAAAATCTCATCTTGGGTCAGTACACCCAGAAATCCAAAAAGGTGTGGAGATGAGGGGATGAAGAATGGAAAGTGACAAGAATGGTCAAGAATGGCACAATGACTCGTCAAGAGGACCTCCCAGTAGAAATCCTATCCATAAGGGTGACCCAATTACTAGGGCGCAATGCCAACCACCAAAGTGAGAAAGGGAAAATAACATAATTTCCAAATAGATGTTACATAATCAAAAGCAGTTTAAAATGCAACAAATGCAAAGGCCTCAAATATTGAAATGACACTCACAATAATACTTTACTTCTACCTCATGGATCAAGACCCAATTTCTTCTAGAAGCCAGCTGATGTGGTGGATACCATTGTGATGAACCTAGAACTATGGTGGCGAGGTCGGTCTCTATCTGTGAAAGTGAACACTATTGATTATGATATCTCTCGGTACTCTATGTATACAACATGAGGGCCTTGAGACATCATCTCCTTAGTTATCCCTAGGAGTTCGGGATAACATATGGATCCTACTTGAAGACATGTACTCATCATAGAGTGCATGAGAACCGTAGCATCTCCTGGTGGACCTGTGCCTACACATACCGAAACAACAAACTTTCTAAGTGTAGGATGGCTCACTCATCCTTTTTCCATACAATCAAAAACCGAAAATGACATCTAACCTAGAAAATAATTTATTTTTTTCATTTTTCATATATATGATGAAAATAAAGACATGTAAATCAATAATGCAAGTAAAGAAAAATGAATATCAAAAATGAAATGAAGCTAAAATATCATGAGAAATCAATATGAAAATGCAAGAAATCAAAATGAACTACCTACTTACCTGGGGCCCTGAAGATTAGGTGATGGGTGAAGTTAGGTGAAGTCATACAACCAGTAAAACAATTTGTTCGCCATTTCATTAAGTTATCTCCCCCTATTCTTAATCATGAAATACAACAAGGATACGTTGAGCACAAAATAATCATGAGAATAAATAGAAATATAATCAATTATGGAATGAAACTCATGGAGATGGGTGGGAGGGAGGAAATCCTGCTGGAGAGAATGGACACAAGCTTGATTAATCCATATCTGAAGAGGGATACCCTCTAAGGAAGATGGCTAGTTTTCATCCTTCTTTAGCACACCACTGCTTCCCAATGACTAAGAAGATATGAGAGATCCCAAGAAATATCGATGATTCCTTAGAGAACAATAAAAGAGGTAAGGGACCATCTCATGTCTAGAGAAAGAAATATCTTTCCTCTTGATCCATGAATCATTGTAAAAATATTTAAGATGAAAATAATTTCTCTTTATAGGGTGATATTTTGACTGCTCTGGGATGGCCACATCCTAGTGTTCATCTAAAATCGAGAATAAAAGTGGTTGAAATTACTCATAGAACAAGTATGCATCCCCAAAAGGATCTGCATCACAACTCCCAATGGATGACCAAAAATTACCCTAAAAATGTTGCAACAGGTTATCCTTGAATGGAAAAAAAAAACTGTAATCATATCATCATCAAGATTCCAAACATTTGAATCATACACGCATGAATACCAGTCCTTTGAAAATGACAACTCAACCCCCTTTGCTTGAGATTTACCCTCAATGTCGTAAATGGGGTCTATATAAAAAATGAAATGACCAACATTCCATCTATGTCTCCCATTCTGTATGAAATTTTCTATATGCTCATCCACCATATCCAAGGTTTCTTTCATAAGACCATCAATAAAATTGAAAATGACTATCTCTTTGTCTTTGTGTGTAGGAAGAACAGAGGTTGGGGAAACTTCAAATAGACCTTCAAATTCTTCATCATTTATACCATTTTCTTCTTCAAATTCATGTATAGGAGGAGAGTAAGACTGGACAACCTCAACTTCATCAAGCGAGAGAAAAGATAATGATATCTCACAAGGCTTCTCAACATGTTGCACCTCATCATAATTCTTCTTCCTCTTTATGGGCATGCTCCTCCATCGCATCTTAATCACAAGACGATTGGTCCTTAACACAGAGCACTTTATTTTCCATTTTCCAAAAGGTTTTTTCGCATCCAATGACTCCTCTAATACTTCTTCACTTCCAAATTCATGGAATAAAGTATCATCGAGATCTTTGAAAGGGTCACAACTCATCATTTTATCTTATTGATGTGCAGGAGGAACATAGGTATGAATTTCTTCATAAAAATTAAGGGCAGGTATAAGCACTTCATATTCATCAAATTTATCGTCTAGAGGATAAACTTCATCAGGATCTTCTTAGTAAATTTATTCATATATATGTCCTTCAAAAATTTCTTCATCCTCAAGGGCTAGCTAGTTCTTCGACATATTTTTGAAATAACTCTTTTACACGATTCATTAGTTCTTTAGCAACTTCATTAGCAGCCTTTTCCATTTCCATTTATAAAAGTTCCCTTCTCTAGGCATGAAAATTTCTATATGAGGGTTCATCCCATGGTGCCATAATTCTATTGACTGAAAAGACACCTTAATAGAGTCGCCAGATGAGATCAAGTCTAATAAAAGGATGGAAAGGGGGAAAGAAGGAAAGGTGGGTTCTAGAAAGTGGAGTTGTTAGATGAAATTTAAGGGGAGTTCATCAAGGGTGTAAGAGGAATGGCTCTGGGATAGCTTTCCAAAGTTTCATTAGGGCTCATAATAGGATTCACAATCCTCCACAGCAATGATGCCAAATTTTTATCACACAAGATGTAGGTTTGGAAAAGCCCAACCCAATCCATGAGATGGTGATTATGGTGGGAGATTTTACCCATTGCCACCTCATATAAACCCTCCCTCACTCCTGTGAAGAAACAATCTGACACAAGGGGGAGTCCCAAGTGACCCTAGGGAAGAAATGAGATGGAAACTGATACTTATGAAGATATGCCCCTATAGGTCAAATTTCTAAGTGATGATTGGCTTTACAACAAGCTTCAGAGGTGGTTTATGGTTGCAAAGTGTTCAAGTACCTACGGAAGATGCTTCTACCTACCCGAGACACATGAAAAGACAAGATACAAACTAGAAAATCCAATGCACAAGCAAGTTAAGGTTGATGTCCATATTTGCAGCAGGAAAAAAATATATATATCAACAAGTGAAATATCTAGTTATTTCAAATTTAACCATCAAAATTGTCAAATAATTATTGGATAATGAAGTACTAAAATAGTAGATAACTTTCCAATACTTAGGTATGATCTTTGACGGTAAATTAGGGCTTCCAAATGAATTTATCAACAAAGTTTTAGGGAAGCCATATGGTTGTAGTAATAAATTTTTACAACATTAAGTTCCAACCACAAAAATCAACAAGTAAACCGTCAAAAACATATCCCATGAGCAGTAGAACATTAATCTAGGTTTAGAAATCAATTTCCATGGTTGAAAAGTGAGTAAATTATGAAATAAAGTGAAGTTTGTTGCAGCCCTAATATCTGTATCATTAAATTTATTGTAGCAATGAATTCCTTGGCTAAAAGAGTATTCCATAAGGGCACAAGAAAGATTATAGCATGTAGAAAATTTTCCAACTTAAACAATTTCGATATCTCATAATTTTACGTATCCAAATGCAATGATTTTATTTCTCCAGTGCAAGAGATTAGTGTCTTTGACTATTGGGTTATGGAGTATTTAAAAAATAAAAGAGCTAGTTGTGCTACTTCCTTGGGGGTGGAATCCCTTTTACTCCCCAACGAAAGCAAGACTAGCTAAGGAAAACCCTAGGAGGGTGTAAACCCTTTTACTCCTCCTAGTATTCCTTTATGCAAAAAATTATTCCAAGAACAATATGATGGGCTTAGTGGGGTTGTATGCCCTTATACTCCCCAAAGCTTAGAAAATTAACCTTGTGACCAAGAAAAGAAGAAATAACATGAAAGATTCCTTACCTAGTCCAAGCATTACCAAGCTAAACTCCTTTTAACCAGGAAAATCCACCATAAAAGCAAGAAATAGACTCCAAGAAATATAGTTCCTTACTTATTCATCCAATAGCCAAATAAAACCATAGCAATAGATAGTACCAATAGAGATAAACAAATTTCCCAAGTAGGGCATAAATTTCACCCAAAAATCCTCTCCAAGATGGGAGAGTTAGGGTGAAAATGAAATGAGGTTGATCTTTATTTATAACATACCTCCTAAACATAGTTTGTCCACATTCAAAGGTTAAACCACAAGATAAGGGTTACTTTTCCATTTATATTTCCCCTTTTCCAAAATAACATTATTTAATTCATAATTTTCACATGAAATAAAACCTAAAAGTATGACGTCACCCTTTCTAAGGAAATGTTTGGCACTTTTGGTCAAATTGTTTGGTTGAAGATGAATATCCTAGGCCTACAAAGGCCACATGTCTACATGCCAATACTTTCCTCCATGATCCAAGGAATTCTTCCCTCAAAATGTTCCATGTGTCCTCATCACCACCAGAAACCTAACCCGTCTGTGACGTCAAGCCCTCCAATTGTGACGTTTTGGCCTCCAAAGGAAAATCATTGGGCTAGCAGGGGTATGGGCGAGGTCTTCCAAGTCATATTTCAAACATACAAAGGTTTTTATAATCATCTAGTATGTGGGATATGGTATCCAACAAGTGGGATTGAATTCCCAAGGAATCCCAAGCTAGGCTTGTTCTTCCAAATTTGTCCACCAACTAGGTCCTACAGAGACAATGCATATGCCCTCCAAGGATACCATGTCAAATTCATCATGATAAGTAAATAAAATAAATAAAGGATCCATCTAAGCATGTACATCCAAACCACCTCATCAAAATAAATAAGTGCTCAAAGAACTTATGCAATTTGTCAAGTTTAAGTATGCGAGGATTGACCAAGCGACCTATTGGGTGAATTGTACCTCAAGTTTAGGAGTGTTTCTCAAGTAGACCCCTCTCTAGGTCATGTAGATGATATGAAATGAATAAGGGAAAGAATTTTGGGCATGGGGCTTGTTAGGGTCCTATAAATTATAGGAAGTATGATTATTCAGTTTCTATCTGTTGTCGCTCTCATGAGAAAATCTCCTAGCTTGCCCAGTTTCCTTGGCTGACTTTTCCCCTCCATCCATTTTGCCTAATCCTTCATTCACTATTGCGCCACTCACTCTCCTTTCCATTCATCCCATTCACCTCATCATTTTCCCACCAATATTCACTGAATAAAACAAAATTATATAACCTAGGATAGATAATTAAATAAAATATTGATTAGTTTAATAACTAATTTAAATAATTAGTAATTAGGTTAGTATACTTATATTAATAATGAGGATAATGTAATAATAATAATGTTAATAGTAAATTTTAAAAAATTAATAAATAATTATTTTTAATAAATAAATAATTAATTAATAATTAACATTATAAAAATTAAAAATGAAATATAATTAAAATGAAAATGAAAACAAAAAAAAAACATTAAAAATAATTATTATTAAAAAAAAAACATTATTAAAACAAATAAAAAATTAAAATGAATGAAAACAATATAACAATCAAATATAACAACAGATAAAACCAACTTTTTAAAAAATAAAACAATAAAATAATAATTAAAACGTAAAACAAATATTAAAATTAAAACAAATAAAAATTAAATGTAAAAACAAAACAAAAAATAAAAAATATGATAAGACAAAACATTAAAAATAAATCACGTAATAACAAAAAATTAAATAAAAACTAAAAACTATATAATAAAACAAATAACATTTAAACTTACTTAGCGTACACACACATCCCAATAACAAATAAAATCATCCGAAAAAGTGGCTTCCACCTTGCCACATGTCACTCTCCTATGATTCCCCCCCCCCACCACCTTCCTAAACCACTTACCACTCTACCTCCCCTCCAAAATACCACTTTGCCCCCTCCGAAAACCACTTTCCCCCAACTCAAAACCATTTTTTTATCATTTCAACCATTCTTTTTCCGAGGAAATTTCCGGGAAAACCAAGAAGGATTTTGAGAAACTGAGCATGGGCTAGATAACAATAACCTCTCCCATATTTCTCATAGCTATTACATATTGGGAGAATTGAGAGTATCTTTGAGCCCTATACTTCGGGATTCAAGATTTTTTTGTTTGACACATCTTTTTCAAACGCATATCCCGGACATATGGAGATGAATTTCACAAAAATTAGAGAGGTTGTTTCTCAAAACAAACTTATCTAAAAAAACCTCCTCCATATTTTACACATCTATCTTAGAGTGGGAGGATATAATACTTCTTGGGACCTCATGTTTCAGAATTTTGGGGGCAAAAAGTCAAAAGGACAGATGGCAAAGAGCAGAAATGGAAGGCATCGATCAACAATAGATCCCACAAAACAACCTAAACAACTCGAAATGTATTGTAACCTGTCCATATTCTGTGGCAGAAATCTTTCTGATTTTCTATGTTTGTGATGGTTAGTTTTAGATTTTCCTAGAATGGATCATGATTTGTTATAACATGATAGATTGTAATAAGTTTATAAATACTTCATAGTTCAAAGTATTAGAAGGAGGAATTGGTAATAAGGAAGATTTCTATTTGTTGTAAAGTTGCTCACTGAGCTCAGGTGACCTTTAGCAGTAATATGAGATTAGTTGTTTAAGGATTCATGTGCCATAATTATGTGGTGGAGTTCTTCTTCTGTAATTTGTTTTCTCTATTTCCATATGTTTTTCTTTTCTAATTATCTTACAGAAGGTTAAAGAACAAAATTTGTTGAAAGATACACTATGATTCTCACTGTAGATAATTTAAATGTTTTCCTCTGATATTTAGTGGTAGAATTCTTAATTGTTCTGTTTCTCAATTTATCTTGTCTCTTTTCTCCTATTTCATTTCATCCAAATTTACCAGATCCAGTAGTATGTCTACCTTGCCCTGTTTCACTTTAGCTTGATACTTATGCAAATTGATCACCTAGGCCTCTTTGACTCCATTTCCCAATGGCCTTCCCTTGTTGTTCCAACCAAAAATTTCAAAAACTAAACCTTGAACCTAATAAATAGCCTAACATTGCCAGCAAACAAAGATAAATCTTACAGAGAGATCCCTCTCTGAAGCTGGCAGGGCTAGATCCCAGATTCAAAAGTGGTTTTGTGGTTACCTTTGTTCATTTCTTCTTCAGCCTTAGAAATTATAGAGTGCTAACATAGTGGCGACCATACTGGGGAATCTTCCTCAGAAAAGTGTATCAAGTTCCAGATCTGATTACTGATCGCGAATAGTGATCAGACATAGGAAGGATGAAATCATCCACCTAGCGACTCCATTCTCAGTTATACCCAGATGAAAGAATATCATGGCAACTCCACACATCATAAATCAGTTGGAAGGTGATTCCACTGTCAGAAAGATTCATTTCTTGAAGCATTCACTGATGAATCCATTGGGCTAATGAATAACTTAGATGTTGATAATATCATTTCGAGGTATGCACGCTTTGATTTTTCAAAAATTTATGGTTTTCCTAATCCTTTACCCAAGGATACATATTAGTTAAGCAATGGTCCTAAATTTAATGGAGAAGATTTAGGCTTGACTTTAGAGCACATATGAAATTTCCAGAATTTTACTAAACTCCTTAGAGTCAAGCATGAAGATGTCTTCATCAAATTGTTTTATGATTCACTCCAAGGGAAGTGTGGAAGTTGGGTTGTTAGTTTGCCCCCTAAATCCATATGGTCTATATCAGGTTTTTGGGTTGTCTTCTTGGAAACATGGATGGAAAAGCCAAAGTTATTAGCAAATCGTGTTTCTCTTGAGGGTTTTAAAGAATATTTTGACATGTTTGATGATGATCAAATCAAAGAAACTTTCTCAAAAATTTTACCCATGTATTTGAAGTCATGTAAATGTTTTTCTAAAGATAAGCTCAGTTTCTTAGAAGAGTTTGTTGAAAAACTTGAGAATGATCTTGAGACCTTAGAGAGTCAAATTCAGTCCCAAGGATTTCATCGTCTAAGTTTGTCCTTTGAAGATCCTTTTCAACTTCCTTTTGATGTCAATATTGAGGAAACTATCAAGAAAATGATTGATTGTTCTTGTGATAAAATTCTACTTAAAAACATAGAACATGAAACAACCATAGATCAAGAAAAAAAAATTGTTGATAAAAAATAGTGTTTTTTCATATCATTGAGGATCCTTTTGCAATCCTATTAGAATCTACAATGAAGATGATTTTTGAAATGTTCATAAACTATGGAGATAGTTTCAGATGGCAGTATAAATTGTCATATTTTCAGTTTTTCTTTTTACTCAGAGGAGTTGAAAGCGAGCAGTAGTTAAGAATCCATTTTCTTGATTGGCTTTACTGGAAGTTTGAGATCACTTGATTCAACATTGGTTTTCAGCAAGTAGGGTAGGATCATTTGTATATAAATAAGCTTGTGGATCATGCATTTTTGTTAGTTTCAGTTTTTGACTTCAACATGTGTGCTTTCAGTTTTCAGCAGCTATTGGTTTTCAGTTTCAACTTTCAGTTTGCATTTATTTTTTGGATGAAGGATTGGTATAGGTTGCATTCTTCGAGATGGGATCATCCCAATGGATCAGGATACTAATCTACGGTGTTATTGATACCTCTTAAAAGAGATTTCATTCCCCATTGGAGCCTATGTTAGGGTCCTATAAATTATAGGAAGTTTGATTATTCAGTTTCTATCTATTGTTGCTCTCATGAAAAGAGCTCCTGGCTTGCCTGGTTTCCTTGGATGACTTTTCCCCTCCATCCATTTTTCACAATCCTTCATTCATTTTTGTGCCACTCACTCCCATGTCCATTCATCCCATTCACCTAATCATTCGCCCGCCAATCTTCACTGAATAAAACAAAGTTAGATAACCTAGGATAGATAATTAAATAAAATATTGATTAGTTTAATAACTAATTAAATTAATAATTTAAATAATTAGTAATTAGGTTAGTATATTTAGATTAATAATTAGGTTAGTGTAATAATAAT
>ML795015.1:315843-350560 GCA_009831015.1 Picea engelmannii | reverse complement strand
CCCCCCCCCCCCCCCCCCCTTCCTAAACCACTTGCCACTCTAACCCCCCCTCCGAAATACCACTTTCCCGCCTCCGAAAATCACTTTCCCCTAATTCAAAACCATTTTTTTCCCATTTCGACCAGTCTTTTTCCAAGGTGATTTTTGGGCAAACCAGGAAGGATTTTGAGAAACCGAAAGACCATTTTTCTCAGAACGGGACAAATAACAATAACCTCTCCCAAATTTCACATATATATTACATATTGGGAGAATCGAGAGAATCTTTGATCCCTATATTTTGGGATTCAGGATTTTTCTGTTTGACACATCTTTTTCAAACACATATCCCAGACACCTGGAGATGAATTTCAAAAACCCAAGAGAGTTTTTTTCTCAGAAAAATATTATCTACAAAAACCTCCAATATATTTTACACAGATATCTCAGAGTGGGAGAATCGAAGACTTCTTTGGAACTCATGTTTCAGAATTTTGGGGGCAAAAAGTCAAAAGGATAGATGGCAAAGAGCAGAAATTGAAGGCATCGATCAACAACAGATCCCACAAAACAACCTTTGTAGCTCGAAATTTAGTGTAACTTGTCTAGATTATGTGGAAGAAATCTTTCTGATTTTCTATGTTTGTGATGGTTAGTTTTACATTTTCCTATAATGGATCCTGATTTGTTATAACATGATAGATTGTAATAAGGTTATAAATACATCATAGTTCAAAGTATTAGAAGGAGGAATTGGTAATAAGGAAGATTTTTATTTGTTGTAAAGTTGCTCACTGAGGTCACGTGACCTTTAGCAGTAATACAAGATCAATTGTTTCAAGATTCATGTGCCATAACTATGTGGTGGACTGCTTCTTCTGTAATTTGTTTTCTCTGTTTCCATATGTTTTTATTTACTAATTATCTTACAGAAGGTTAAAGAACAAAATTTGTTGAAAGATACACTCTAATTATCACTGTGGATAATTTAAATGTTTTCCTTTGATATTTAGTGGAAGAATTCTTAATTGCTCTATTTCTCAATTGATCATGTCTATTTTCTCCTATTTCATTTCATCCAAATTTACCAGATCCAATAGTATGTCTACCTTGCCCTGTTTCACTTTTTCTTGATACTTCTGCAAATTGATCACCCAGGCCTCTTTGACTCCATTTCCCAATGGCCTTCCCTTGTTGTTCCAGCCAAACATTTAAAAAACTAAACCTTGAACCTAATAACTAGCCTAACATTCCCAACAAACAAAGCTAAATCTTACAGAGAGATCCCTCTCTGAAGTTGGTAGGGCTAGATCCCATGTTAAAAAGTTGTTTTGTGGTTACCTTTATTCATTTATTCTTCATCCTTAGAAAATACAGAGTGCTAACAGGGCTCATGACATATAAGGGATTGTAGTATCTCATTTATGGGTTCCTTTGTAGAGGGTGTGTTGAAATTCCATTTTCAATGAAACCATTTTCCAAGCCCATTTATTGCCTTTTATTATTTTTAAGATGTTTCCAAGTTGAAGCCAAGGTGGGACTTCTACCTAAGCATGAAAAACAGTGCCCACACATGCCTCACCTTGGTTGGAATTTTTCATCAATTATATTTTACGGGCCCCATCCATTTCTTATGAGATAAATTTCATTGTCCTCGGGATCCCTGGGCGAGAATCTAGAAGGCTCATATTTGTATTTTATCTTTTTCCAGCTACAAACCTCTGGACCTTCATCCCCTGCTTCCCATGAAATTAGGAACAATCCCTTCTTGGGTTAGTACACCCAAAAATCCAAAAAGTTAAGGAGATGAGGGGATGAAGTATGTAAAGTGACAAGTATGGTAGAGAATGGCATGATGACTCGTCAAGAGGACCTCCCAGTATCAATCCTATCCCTAAGGGTGACCCAATTACTAGGGGCAATGTCAACTACCAAAGTGAAACAAGGCAAAGAGCATAATGTCCAAACAAATGTTACATAATCAAAAGCATTTTAAGATGAAACAAACTCAAATGCCTCAAATATTGAAATGTCACTCACCCTAATACCTAATTTGTACCTCATGGACCAAGACCTGATGTCTTTTGGAATCCATCTGATGTGGTGGATATCATCGTGATGAACCTGAAACTATAGTGGTGAGGTGGGTCTCTGTCTATGCAAGCGAACATGGTTGGTCATGTTGTCTCTCAGTACTAAATGTTTTCAAATTAAGGGCATAAAGAAATCATCTCCTTAGTTATCCCTAGGAGTTGGGGTTAATAGGCCCCTCTCTTGGTGTAGTGTGGTCCATCTTGTGTATTGGCCATCATAACTTCCAACAGGGTAATATTTTTCCTTTAGGACATTAACAAAATCCACCCAAGTGGGTCCTGGCCTGAAAATTATAGACTCATCCTTGACATGTTGCTGACAGTAAGCATCCCGCCAATTTTTGATGTGGGGAAGGGCCTTAAGGAACGCAAAGGTAATCTTTTCATTGTTGGAAAAATTATGGACAGAGAAATAACCCTCTAGCAGATTTAACCATTTTTCCAAAGCATCGACATCTATATGGCCTTCAAACAAAGGAATATCAAATTTAACTTTTACCTTGAAGGGCTTCACACCTCCGAAGTGATTGTTGGTTTAAGGTTCCTTTGTTGTTGCCGACAGTCGTCGAAGGATTTGGGAGAAATTATCCATCATCTTGCTTCTTTGTTGCACAAGGGATTCCTCAAGCAATAGTTTGAAAGGATATCCTTCCCCATCGTCCCTCTTTTCTTCCACCATGGAAGGTCTCTTGGGCATGCGAGAGTGGTTTTCCTGAATAAAAACAAGCTCAAGAGCCAATTCTCTATACCTTGACCTCGTTGCGGACATGCACTGAGGATGACAAGGAGAAGACCGCTATGATACCATTGATCCAGATTATTTTAGGAACAATATGGAGGAAGAGATAAAAAAAAGAATTACACAGAGATATGGCAAGGAATAGTAAAAGCTCAAATTCTATTAATGATTGTCTAAAATACAAAAGGCTATAAAATGCAAAATCACACAAGCTAGCTAGAATGGTGGTAGCTTATCTCTGAGAAGGGATGTGTTGGCTATGCTCATTCACAAGAAGTTGGTTACAATGAGACTCCAAAGGTATTTTTAGCATAAAGCATAAATGAGAAAAACCTTAACATCCAAAAACCTAACCCTAGGCAATGAAGCACCAAAAGTCATGTGGGCCCCGATGGGGTAAGTTGGTACATAAAATTCCCAAGGTTGTAACTTTTGCATAAGATATTTTTCTTAGGCACATGATAGCTCGTTGGAAATAAATATCCAATGACTACACATGTTCTTGTCACACTTTTGCTAAAGCCTACAGTGTGATTGTGGCATTACCAAAAAATGTTGTTTAGGGCCTCAAAATGGCCCCAAAAGTTTACGACCCAAAAAGCTCGTAAAACACTGCCAAAATGGAAATTGGTCTTTGAGCCAATGGAATAGGTAGGTGGCCATCGATATCCACCTAGATCATCTAACATCATCAAATGATGGTTCTCAACAAGATGTTTCCACAAATGTAGTATGCTAAACTTGATCATGTTTTAGGGACGGTATCATACTACACATGTTCTCATCACACTTTGGCTAAAGCCTACAATGTGATTGTGGCGTGCCCAAAAAACGTTGTTTAGGGCCTCAAAACAACCCCGGAAGTTTAGGACTCGAAAAGCTAGTAAAACACTACCAAAATGGAAATTGGTCTTTTAGCAGTGGAATAGGTGGGTGGCCACCAATATCCTCTCGGATCATCTAACATCATCAAATGATGGTTCTCAACAAGATGTTTCCACAAATGAACTATGTTAAACTAGATAGTGTGTGAGGGACGATATCGTAGTACTAGTGGCCTGAATCTTATCTTCGAGCCGAGGAGGCTTGGGGTGGAGGGTGTTAGGAAATTTTTATGAGAATTTGGATCTCTTAATAGGATGTTCCTAGTGGTTTCTTTATCTTGAGTAGAGCTAATACAAATCCCTTGGAATTATCCAATGTCAAAATAATTGTCATTGAGACCCAGAGTGAACTTTGCCCATAAGTTCTGAAGAAAATACAAGGGAACCTTCCTATTATTGTAGGGAGGTTTATCAAATTCCATAAAACATCGATCCATCCAATTGTCTCTCCATATCATGAATGTGCACCAATCCATGTAGAGATGCATCTTTCTCAAATTAGGAAGTGAGTTGGTTCTAGGGTTAATGAACAACTAAACAATACTCTCTATGCTTATTTCAATTTCTTGACCTTTTACTTTAAACTAATTCCAGTTGAGTAGTACTCTCTTGCTCTGTCCCTATATTCAAATATATCATATAACTAGCCACATGCATGGCTAATGGAAGTAATGATGGTGTTAGGGGAAGTGGCCAATGAAATACGAGATGGCTCTCTTGTGTTTCCAAGCTCCTCGATTAGATTTCTAAGTTCATTTAGACATTGATTAATTTCATTATATTGGTCTTGTGGGGAGTTAGTGTTTGGGTTTTTCTCCATGTTAATGGAATAACAATTGCAATTAAACAATAACAAAATTATATTAAAAATACATAAATTTATAAAAATGACATTTAAAATCAAATATATCTATAAATGAGAGTTTCTCTCCGAAAAATGTCGAGTGCTAATGATGCTTGTTCTTGAGATTTCTTTTCATCACTAATTTTGGGCCTAGATGATGAAGTGCACTCATGTTGGTGGAGGAAACATCACCGCAGGTTGGTGAGAAAATGAATAAAATCAAGACATGCATTTTTTTATATGTTTTCATAAATAGAAACACACATGCATTCCTAATGTGTGCATACCAACAAGCTCACATTTTTAACATTTTTGCATTGTGTTTTTAAACAAATAGGTGTGGAATCTTATAATCCACTTTGAAGTAGTTTATGTAGATATTTGGTGGGCATTGAGGCTATTTAAACAAGAATGAATTCATGTTCCTAAAGCACATGTGTTCCTAAAGAAAACAACGAGCGCACATTCTTGTTGCAATGAAAAAGGTAACCATATTTGTGCACCCACCTAGGTGAATTTATTTTTCAATCATCAACATGCCAATTGAATGTCAATACAATTAGCTTGCTTCTCATTAGTTTGCATGATTATTCCAATTTGCATAGCAATATTATCATATCATTACTCATAAAAAGAAGCAAGCACTAATGTCATCTAGTTTGCACAAATGAGTTAATTTGTAGAAGTGACACATTTTATTTCCAAATCATGAACTTGCTCATAAGTTAGGAAGGAAACAAAATCATTGACATACAAGGGAAATCCATCAAATCATTCATGCAAGATTAATCATTTATATTTGACATAGTTTTTAATGCACATTCATGCACATAACACATAACGCACTTTGTTTAATGTATGATACTCACACATGATGAGATGTTCAACTTGCATGATCATTCATTGTTGACTTGAGCTAGGTCGAGGGCTATAAATACATAGATGATCATTCCCACCTACCTATGATCTATCCTCACAAAAAGGTTCACTATTTTTCTTTCATGTGAGTCATTTACACAATCAACAATATGTTGTATTGTACATGCATGAATAAGGTACTTAGCAATGTGAATCTTTCCAAATCATCATCTTGGGATTCAAGCATGCATTTTTGACTTAAATTATTCTCTTGGAGTCATTATAACTTTTCAAATCAAGTTCATTGTCCAAGTCAAAGTTGTTATAAAAACATGATTGTGGAACAATAAATAAAAACAAATGCAGAGACACAGATATTGTGGTTCACCTAGTGTGGGCTAAGTCCACCAGAGAAATTTCCAGGTCCTTCCTTTTTATTTTTATCCAGCAAATGAAGGGATACAACCTACAACACACCCGATGTAACTTCCTCTTCTTTCTCTCATAGTCTCCTCTCTCACAATACAATATTTGCAATGGTGCATAACCACAATACATTTCCATCATAAAAGAGGGTTTCCTTCTAGCGGAAAAAATCCTAACATAACTTCTACTGTCATATCTACGACCTTATAATGAATGGTCCAGATTTACTATGAAATTACAATATACATTTACAAGACAGTTTTTCCTTCAGGGGCCCACTTGCCCTGAGACACCACATGGAGGGGTGTACAATATTCATGGGGTATAGACACGGCTGAAAACAAAGACCTATGAAACATGAAGATAAGCAGGATCCACAACGAACAATCTCCCACCTGGAGACTAATCACAACAACTCCACTGTTGTTGTACCTGTTGGACTACACTCCACCTTGGACCTAGAAAATTTCTTATCTTCACCTTCATGCTTCAAGACCAACTGAAACTGAGTAGGAACTCAGTTTCACTTGGTTACTCCCTTTGTTAACATGTTTGCAGCGTTTTGGCTAGTGTGTATCTTTTTGAACTTCAAATGTCCATCTTCCAAGACGGATCATATGAAATGGTACCTGATTTGTATATGCTTAGTATTTGAATGGAAGTTTGAGTTATTTGCAAGATTAATGGCACTCTTGTTGTCACAGTACAACCTGCTATTCTCTTGCTTCTTTCCCAATTCCTCCATAAACCTCTATAACCAAATCATCTCTTTACTAGCCTCTGTAGCAGCAACATGCTCTGCCTATGTTGTTGAAAGTGCAACAACCTTTTGCAGTTTTGAACTCCAACTTACTGTTGTCCCACCTACAGTAAAAACATACCCTATGGTGGTCCTACGGATATCTTTATCACTTTCCATATATGAATCAACATATCCCTGTAGAATAGTGTCTGAACCTCCAAAACATAATGCATGAGTAGCAATACCTCTCAAATACCTGAGAATCACTTTTAATTCCTCCCAATGTTCTTTACCTGGATTGTTCATATACATGCTCACAACTCCCACTGCATGTGCAATATCTGGTCTTGTGCAAACCATTGCATACATCAAGATGCCAACTATTGGTGAATAAGTGACCCTGGACATGTATTCTATCTCCTTATGTGTCTTGGGACACATTTCCTTAGTTAATTTGAAATGGTTGGCCAAAGGTGTACTAACTAGTTTTTCATTTTGCATTCTAAACCTCTCCAAAATCTTCTCTATGTACTCACCCTGAGACAATGTCAATTTGCGATTTTTCATGTCTCTTGTTATTCTCATACCAAGGATTTTTTTTGTAGCACCCAAATCCTTCATCGAAAATAAATTAACTGATTTCTTCTTAAGCACATTTATATCTTGCATATTAGACACTGCAACAAGCATGCCATCTAGATACAATAGCAAGATAATATAGCTTCCACTTTCTATTCTTTTAAAATAAACATAGTGATCAGAATGACATCTACTATAACCTTGTTCTTTCATAAACCTATCAAACTTCAGATACCACTGCCTTGGATTATGCTTTAGGCCATACAAGCTCTTCTTCAACCTGCATACCAAATTCTCTTTTCCTTTGACCTCATACCCTTGTGGATGTTGCATATAAATCTCTTCCTCCAAATCCCCATGGAGAAAAGTTGTTTTTGCATCTAACTGCTCAAGATGCAAATCTTCTACTACCACAAGAATTAAAATACTCCTAATTGAAGTCATTTTAACAACATGAGAAAATATTTCATCAAAATCTATACCTTTCTTTTGTGCAAACCCCTTTACAACAAGTATAGCCTTGTACCCCTTTTTTCCTCCATATTCTTCTTTCAACTTGTAAACCCATTTATTTTGTAATGCTCTTTTTCCTGAATAAAACTAAACCAAATCCAAATTTTGGTTATTTACCAAGGAATCCATTTCCTCTTTCATGCCTTGCTCCCACTTATTTTTAGTGTCTACATGAATTGCCTCTTCATAACATTCTGGTTCACCAGAATCAGTCAACAATAAATAATACAATGAAGGATAGTATCGTTCAAATGGTCTACTTAACTTGCTAGATATTATAAAAATACTTGTAGGAGTTTGAGGTACCTGTTGCTCCTTTTGTTGTACATTTTTATTTTCTGGTACCTTTGGAATTTCTTTTTCAGTGATCTCATCAAGCATTGTGTATTCTTCTTTTTCTTTTTCATGTTTCTTTCCTTGCAACTGATCTGTGTACATGACCTTCTCATTGAATATGATATCTCTACTCTTAATGATTTTTTGATTTTCATAATCCCATAAGTAATAACCAAAATCATTAACATTGTATCCAATAAAAGTACACTTCTTGGACTTTGCCTGGAGCTTTTTTCTATTTTCTTTATCAATATGGACAAATGCTTCACAATCGAAAGTCTTCAAAAAAGAATAGTTTACATTTTTACATGTCCATGCCTCCTCTAGAATTCCACCATCCAAGGATCTTGAAGGTCCTATGTTTATTAAGTAAACAATAGTATCTATAGCATGTTCCCAGAACTATAAGGGTAAAACAACATGCAATCTCATACTCCTTTCACGCTCCATGATTGTTCTGTTCATTCTTTCTGACACACCATTTTCTTGTGGTGTTCCTGGAACTGTTTTCTCTCTACAAATCCCATGGTATGAACAATAATCATCAAAATCCTTGTTGCAATATTCACCTCATTTTCTGATTTGAGACACTTCAACCTTTTTTATGTTTCATTCTCAACCAAAGATTTCCATTTCTTAAAAGTATCAAAAACATCATATTTTTGTCGAATGCCACATCAATAAAAGTAACATAATAACGAGAGCCACCAAGAGATGATACCAGTTATGGTCCCCATACATATGTATGCACAAGATCTAACATTTCACTCTTCTTTTCTTTTCCAACTCTGAGAAATATGACTCTCTTTTGTTTTCCATAAACATAGTGCTCATAGAAATCCAAATCAATTTGTTTAAGATATGACAAAAAAATTATTTTGTGAAGTGTTTGCATCCCTTTCTCACTCATGTGTCCAAGTATATGATGCCACATTGTTGTATCCACTCCTATAGAAGCTAAAGAGATTGAAGAGTCATTTTTACCAGTACATAAATACAATGTACCTACCTTCTCTCCTTTTTCTATCACCAGTGATCCTTTGGTGACCTCCTACACCTTATCTGTAAATATGGATATACAACATTCACTTGCCAACTTCCCTTTTGAAATTATATTTTTCCTTAGATTTGGAACATGTCTTACCTCTTATAACAACCATTGGTTTCCATTCCTTTTCTTTATTTTTACCTTTCCCATTCCAACAAATTTGCATGGTGCATCATCACCCAAATGAACCTGTCCAAAATCACCTTGAACATAATCTAGAAAATGTTTCCTATCAGGTGTGGCATGAAATAAATCCCTTGAATATACAACCCAGGACTCAGAAATATTATCTACAGAAAGAATCAAAGTATCTTATAACACATCACCTGTTACATTTTCTTCTTGATTTTTCTCTTGTTGTACGTCTCTTTGTTTCTTTGGAGCTCTACATCCTTTCTTCATATGTCCTTTCTTCCCACAATTCCAACACTCTAACTTTCCCAGTCTGGATTTGGATCTACCTTTCCTATAATTCTCGTGGTTCCCTAATCCCTTTCCTCTATCCTTTTGTCTTCCCCTATTCTCCATGTTTAATGTATTACCTGATGTCTCACTTGTGCTTTTCTGTCGCATTTCCTCACTAAGGATAACACCAACAACATCATCAAATTTAAAGTGTTTGAACCAGAGACAGATATACTTACATCCATGACCAAGACATTCCATCTTTCTGGCAATGAGAAAAAGATTATAAGATCCTTGACCTCATCATCAAAGTCCACTTTTACATAACTTAGTTGATTAGTAACCTTCTTAAATTAATTTAAATGATCTGCAATAGACCCACCTTCTGACATCTTCATATTAAATAATATCTTCATTAGAAATACCTTATTGGACGCCAAGGGTTTTTCATATAGTTTATCCAATGCGCCCATCAGCTCCTTTGTTATATTTTCTTTCGAAATATTGAAAGCCATCGATGATGTCAGGCTCAATCGTATTGTTCCTAGTTCTTTTCTATCAATAACCTCCCATTATTCGTCCTTGATGGCTGTCAACTTCTTTGTCATTCCACCCAATGGTAGGAATAGATCATTTTCATATAAATAATCATCCATCTGCACCTTTCATAACTGGTAGTTTTGGTTGTTAAATTTCTCGACCCTAAACTTTCCATCTTCCGCCATTGCTCCCACTCAAACCAAGAACCCTCTTTTCCTAGAAGTTACCTTTTGCTCTAATACCAGTTAGAAAAATAGGATCACGGGAAAAAAAAAATGCAGAAATAAAACACAAAACATACATAATACAATAGAGACACAGATATATGTGGTTTACCTAGTGTGGGCTACTCCACCAGAGAAATTTTTAGGTCCTTTCTTTTTCTTATTATCGAGCAAATGAAGGGATACAACCTACCGCACACCTATTGTAACTTCCTCTTCTTTCTCTCACAGTCTCCTCCCTCAGAATACAATATTCACAATGATGCATAGCGGCAATAAATTTCCCTCATAAAAGAGGGTTTCCTTATAGGAAAAAAAAACCTAACATAACTTTTACCTTCATATATGTGACCTTGTAATGAACGGTCTAGATTTACTATGAAATTACAATATACATTTACAAGGAAATTTTTCCTTCAGGGGCTTCGCCCCCGAACCCTGTAGGGGGGGCAAGCCCCCCATGTGGAGGGGTGTATAGTATTCTGGGGTGTACATTCTTCATGGGGTTTAAAAATGGTTGAAAACAAAGACATGTGAAACATGAAGATAATCAGGCTCCACAACCAATAAAATTTTATGCTCGTAGTTGTAGAGGCAAGCACTATTACCCTCAATTATGGAATCCTTATCATTAAGAAGTTGTTGAGAATTTTATTATTTGACATGGTCATTGTAATTCTTATATATGTATACATATGTGGCGTATAATTCAAGTTTAAAAAGGTTGATTCAAAATATTTACATATTTAGTCCAAGTTTTAGGGCTTTGGAGCCTATCATTCTTGTGTGTTAGTAATCTACCTATTAAAGAAGGTATTCTCAATTTGAGCCCTATGATATAAGTATATGGAATGTGAGAGTCATTTTTGTTGTGAGTTGTAATGTTTTAAGATGTGGTGCAATTGAATTTGTTTACCTAGAGGAATTACTATACCTATTGTAACTGTACTATAAATTTTATTGTTTTTTCAGTTAATGAGACTTGGTTTTTATACATTTTTTCCAAGGAAAACCTCACAGGATCCCCCCTTATTCCCTAGAATATTTAAATGGAGGGAAACTCAACTTCCAACAATAATAGTAGCTAATAATCCTTAGATACTCGACTAAATTTTAACATGTGACATATGGCCTCCCCTTCAACAATGCCTTGGGTGAATGGTTGAATCGATTGAGCTAACCCTTAGGGATAGGTTTTCTATATACACTTGTATGGGATATTTGTTATGGTGCGTAGTACTTTATAGTGTCTTCTAAACTTCTAAGTTTATCTAAATTATTTATGTTCACGTGAGAGAATTCAATTAACCTAGTTGGAGTGATCTTGGTAACATTTCTACGGTACTATTTCTAAACAAATTGTACATGTTGATGCATTATACATATTTTGTAAAAGGAAAATGTGTTGTATTTAGTGAGTTCACAAATATATTTTCACTATGTTGAACAAGATTGTGTCTGTTAAAAATACATTAGTGTTGTATTTATTAAGGTTGGACGTGTTTATCAAAGAATGCATCTCGTGGTAAGCCTTTTTTGGCAAATGAATGGAGCTACATAAAAGAAAAATACTATGCACAAGATATATTGGCCCTCACCCTTTTATGGCACCTATATGATCATTAAATATATTAAAGGAGAATGTTTCATCTACATTGGTTAGGGTACATCATGGGGATTCACTCTATGTTCAATGTGTAATTTTAAAAGTTCTATGAGCTATCAATGTTAGAGAATGAAGCAGAAGAATCAATTGCACAATTTCATAAAGAGATCATTGTTGATGTTGGCATAGGGTAATTGGAAGAAGGTATATTTTTCCATAGAAAAGATCATGAGTCACCCAAGAAGGTAGCATGATGCTTTATTAGATTAGGTTGAGAGGTTAATAAAACCATGAGAAAAACTTATACACCTTTTAGTAGATCAAGAAACAATTATCACAGTTATCACAATTGTTGGAGATCAACAACCCCTAAAAAAAGAGATCTAATGATGGATCAACACTATTTTTTTTCCAAATATGAAATTTTCACATAACTTTCAAGATGTGGGCGTATGTAACATAGGCTTCGCGCAAGTTGCATAGTTTAGTTTCACAACTTCAAATTGAAGATAGAGAGTAGTACTATTGTGGCATAGTTGCACTAGTGATTCTAGTTGTATAATTGTGTCATGGATTGGTTACATTAACATCCAAGTTATGATAATTTTTTATCACACACTTGTGTCATTATGCAATTGTAAAAGTTGACGTGCCACAATAGAATTATGCAATGGCACATTGAACTAAAATATTGACACAATTAAAACATAGAGAAGAGATCTTCCATGATTTTGGATCTTCTTGTCTCTTTATGTGTACCAATGTGATAGTGAACACAAAATTGACAGATAAGAATACAAAATTATTTCCCTCCCTTCGCGTTGTCCACTTTCTTGTATATTGGTTGCATTTATTTTAGCTTGGACTATGTTGGTATAATAAGATCAACTAATAAATCACTATCTAATTAATTTATTGTGTTAATTGTAAGGTAATTGGCTAGAAGGGAGTGGGAACCCTCACCCAAGTCCTCAAAAAGACAAAATTTAGGGTTGCTCTAGTACCCAAGATTCACACTAGTTGGGAAAGTAGGCGCCTTGGGTGCACGAACATGCCAAGGGGATTTCCCAAGCATGAGGCGAAGCATGGAGTGGAAATGACCAAGAGAAAGGGAACACCAAAGAGGTTGGGGTGCACCAGCATGAGGAGTGCATGCAAGGTTGGGGTGCATCATTCCCAAGGGATGTGAAGGTTGGCAAGCGCATGGGTTCATTTGGGTGCACTGTGTCGGCAAAGGGGCATATCGATACATTTGGGTGCAACATACCCAAAGGACGTGAGGGTTCACGAAGGTGAAATTTGGAGTCCATATAATAGCACAAGGTGCACAACCAAGAAGGAAGAGAGCAAGTGAATAGCACAAGATCAGCTATGAGGTTCTGCGGCATATTTGGACAAGGGGGGACAAGCTCCCTCAAGGAGCCAAGTCGCTCCACATGAGAGGACTTATGTTTCCTTAAGGTGATTATGTGGACTAAGTTGGGGTAACCTTATTTAGGTTGAGTCTTGCGATAGGTAAGGTGACTTTGGAGCTTGCGAAAGTATTTTCATAGGTGTAGGTGACACATGACATGAGATAGAACCACAGGTCTATGTAAAGTCTTATGATAGAGAAGAGACGGTGAGTCTACAGTGGGTGCACATCTGGGGTGCACTGCATGATTTGATAATTTTTTTTGCAATGGATGAGTCTTGGTGTGACAAATATATGTATGAGTGTCTTGGTGAGGTGAGGTGAGTCATATGACTCTGCCCAAGTTTTAAACCAAGACGGTAGTGCTCATATTGTAATTGTTTCGCAATAATAAGACTTAGTCAAGTGTTAGGCATGTTTTGTGCCACCCGCACTATATCTATGTGTCTCTTGTTTGTTTCACAAGTGTTCTCTTTGTTTCATGGATGTATGCTTAAATGACTAAGTGTTAAAGTTTTTAACAATTGTTTAAGTATACAAGTGAGATACACTAGAGTAGGAGTGTGACTCACCCTTTTCCTAGAACAAAGTATAGGTATTCTCTAGGTGAAGAGGTGTATCCCAGATGAAGTATCCTTGGTGTTTCTAAGTAGCCAAGTGAGAGCCATCATGGTGCCACACACCCTCAACAAGTGAATGATCACAAGATTAAGGCAGACACACTATGGGGACATGACATATGGTATCAAATTTTGTTCATTGCATATTTTGAAGAAGGGTTGGTGATATCTTCACCACTATCTCGATGATAGATGGTATCATAGCAGATTTGTCTCCTCACCACTATCATAGTTAGAATGGTGTTATTGAGGCGCATTGCAGTTGGTTTCATAGTTTGTTGTGAAGACAATTCAATGGGAACATTAGTAGACTTGGTGAATAGTTTGATGGAGTGAACTAGTTCATTGTAGATACTTTGCATCATACTTAAGACAAAGGTTTCAGTTGACAATGCGGTGGAAGGATGATCTGGGCACACCCCTTGCATAGACCGAGAGAATATTTTGTGGTGGAATGAAGCACTTGGGCAGGGTGTGTGATTTCACAACTGATCATCACAAAGTTCATCGCAGGACTTCTCACATATTTGATCGCAAAGATAGTTTGGGTGCAGAATTGGTGAAGGTTTGGTAAGGTGGATTGACCTTTCACAAAGGAAGTCTACATGCAGACTTGATTGGTTTGATTTGCGATGGATGTAAGTGTTAGACATGTGTGCACACCTTGAGAAGGAAAGGTACATAGTTCATGGGTGAAATGAGCACTTGGGAAAGGAGGGAGAATGTAGGACTTGTCAAAGATCCAACTGTATATGTAATCACAAAGGGTCACATAAGTGATTGCAAAGTGGAGCAGTTTTGGGTTACGACGAGTTGAATGAATTGGGTGAGTTGGACAACTTGATGCCACCTGAAGCAACTTTGCAACAAAAAATTTGGTTGGGAACATTTTTATCATGACATCTTCGTGTAATGCATCACTGAGAACAACAGTTGAGTGAAGCAAGTTTGTTGGACGACTGGGTTGATCGTAGCCTTTGGATGAGGTGACTCTTCACAAAGTTATGCAAGTCAGTTAGCAGCAGTACAACTTGGCAGTTGGGTGGTTTGTGCATGGTTCCTTGAAGTGGAAGCAGTCAGGGTGCAGAGATGGTAAGAAATTAGAAATGAGTTTGGCCGATTGCATGAGAAGTTTGGGACTTAGAAGTATTTCTAAAGTGGACAGATGGACTCAACCTTGTATTGCAGTGAAGGTGTTATGCAGGTTTGTGGAGTTGCACATGATGATTGAGGGGATTTCATGCGGAAAGAAAATGGCTTGGAAAAGTGAAGGTCCAGGAAAATAGACTTGAACCATGGGTGCAACCAAGAATGTCATTGGAAAGGTATGGTTGGTTTTGAGTTCTTGCATTTCCTAATTATTGTAGTGAGTTCTTTGAAGGGAATCCAAATGACTTGGTGGTTCAACTGTAATCCAGTTCCATGGTGAAAACCGAAAGACACAAGGGTGACTCAAGTGGTGAAAATTCAAAGAATTTATGTAGCACCTAGGATTCCTTGACTTGGGAGAATGTATAGAGAGCTTGGGGTGACCAACTTGGACAAGTCCTATGGTGGACTAAGGCAGATTTGGGTGTAGCTATGGAGGTGACTTGAGGAGTTCCCTAACTCTTTGATTAGGTATATTAGACATATCATTGTGGTGAAATAGGTAGTGAGGTATGGATGTGTTGAGTTTGAGAGGATGGATGAGGTACCTTGGTGTGTCAGTGCCTTAGCCAGATTTATTGGGTCATGCGATGACTTGACAGTCACAATGATAGTGACATAGTTTGGAGACTTGCAAAAGGTGCAATGAAATTTTGTTCTAGGATATGGATGGAGTCACCAAAAAAGTCGACCAAAAATTGTTGGTAGTCGACCTAAATGGGAATAAAACAGACCAAGTGACTTGGGTAGTGTTCGATCTCCTTAGGACATTGGATGAGGTAGAGTGTACCTTGGTGACCTGCGAATGATTTTACGATGAATCAGAGATCTGATAGGGTCATTGGTTGAGGTTGAAAGAAGTATTGGTTCGAACGTGTTTAAGGCATGGAAGTACTTTGGGAGTGATTGATTCTACTTAGAGTGATTTGGAAAACTCGTTGGGATATTTGAGGAGTGTTGTTGTGTTGGCCACACTCATCTCAAATGTTGAGTTGCGGAGGGGTGACTTGATGGAAGGAGGTGAGTTGAGGGCTTGTCTTGGTTTGGAGGGTTGTGTGGACAAGAATATTGCAACATGAAGAGATTACTTGGGCATGGATGTTTCTCTTTCTTTGGGAAGCATGGTTGAGGATGAAGCCTAATCGTTCCAAGGCATAAAGAGGTAGATGCAACAACATGGTCAGGTGATGAATTATGGGGAAAAGGAAGTATGGACGTACGGTTCTTGGTACATATGCGATGTTTCATATTCAAAGACACATATGAATATGGGGAAGAAATCAACCAAGGAAGCCATACTTGTGGAATTCATCGCAAGTTGAGTCACAAGGGAATAGTTGGTTGGATGTGCGAATATGCACGATGATTTCTCTTTACTCTTTGCAGACTTGGATGTGGTGTGGAAAGTGTGTGGTTGCAGTAGTGCAATGACCCCATTTTTGGATTCCCTTGCTTTGTAGTTAGAGGCCACCTTATGAGCTCATGCCAGACTAGTCCATTCACTATATTTCATCATTGGGATCATTTCCGCACAGTTTTCTCTTGGTTCTGTGGCATTCTAACGAATTCCATAACTTTGGGTTATTATTGAGCATATTGTAATTAAATACATTAAATGTATTATATGGATCATATTATATGAGGGGATACCTTTGTGTAATAGCTCGTTCGAACCGGGGCGAAAATGTATAGAGGTTGGGATGATGAGAAAAGAGACTCTGATATTTGGGAATGTCTTAAAAGCCAATTAATAACTTTCGGGCATTAAAAGGGGGTTAATAAAACTGGGTGTTTTAAGTGACTTAAAGTTTATAAGGTCACTTTAATTTATTAAAAGGGTCCAAAAAGGTTCAACAAGAAGATAAAAGGAGAATAAGGGCACCCTCTCTCATTATTCACTTGTTATTTTCTAAGAAACAAATTGAGAAAGATTTTGTGGCTTTGGCTTTTGGGACAAAAAACCCTAGAAAGTTTTGAGATTGGTTTCGATGGTGATACTCAACCCTAGTTGGTCATTGGGAAGAGATCATTCAGATTTCTTCATTGTGCTTCAGTGTGGCCAAGTCTCCATCATTGGTTTTTTTTTGTTTAAGTCGATTTTTGTTTGAGGAGGTTGAACTTACCTATTGAGCATTATTTTCTATATTCGTCGAGTTTATTCATAAGGGGCCGAATTTCCTCTTGTATCCGAGTCATTCATTTTAGTGGGTTTGAGTTTAATAGAGTGGGGGATCGATTTACCGGGAAAATAAGTGTTATCTTCTCTGCTGGAACATTTTTATGTTAAAGGGAGTATTTTTCTCATGGTAGAGGCAACATTCTTCTGTTGGTGACTGAGTTGAACTATGTGGACTGATATTAAAAAATACAGAGCCCTATTTTTCCATCTGAGAGAAAGTAATATCTGTGGGGTCGTCTTCTTTGACATAGGACAATTTTATTGATGTTGGGAATCATTTTTTAGGTTGCAAAGAGGGCGTATTCAAGGATGCCACCTACAGCCTGCTCACAAAGTGTTGGAGCTGATTACATATATCGTGGGGTTGTGTGCTTTGACAGAGGACAATTTGTTTGATGTTTGGAATCGTTTTTTAGGTTGCAAAGAGGGTGTATTCAAGGTTGCCACCTACATCATGCTCAAAAAGTGCTGGAGTTGATTACATATATCAATTTTGGACTGATTTGAATAGAAAAGGGGTCGAGTATCCTTGTTGGTAGACGTGGGGGCCTATAGAGGTCGTTTTGTATTTGCTGGAAGCATAAGAAAGCTCCTTCCAGTGCCTCAATACCTTACAACACTCACATTTCCCATTGTATATATCAGATCTAGAAGCTACTATAAGAGGTCAACATTTTTAATAAATTACCACTTGCTTGTGCCATTGTGTTTGAAGAAATGTAGTGAAATCTATGCTATTATATTTGCAATAATATTCTCTTCTCCAAAAAATATATGTGTATGTGCATTATTCATAAAAGGGGGACTTATAGTAAAACACACAACTGAACATTTAAACTATATCAGTAGTATCCAAGGATTATAGTGTTGAGTGTTGTGGTGAATAATTGTTACAAGTCATATACACATAGTTACCAACCTATAGCAGGATAATAAGAGGATCATAGTAGAATTTAGTGGGTGTAATCCAATTGTTTGACTAAATTACCAGGCTGATAAACTAAAGAAAAAAATTCCCAAAACTTAGTCAGAAAATTACAGTGGTATCAGAGCCTAAATCCTGCCATCCAGAGGGGGTTTGTGGTTTCATGAGGCAAGGATATGGGGAATATATCACTTACAGAAGTAGAATTCAACGTGAATAATATCTGTAATACTCTTGCACAAGAGAGAAAATAGTTGATGCGAGCTATGTCAAGCCATTAAAACAATGCAGGGAACAATGGGGCTAGTGGTTCAAAGAGGCAACAAATAGGACATAAAGGAAATGATGAAGAGTTTACATATTATTTGAGGGAATACATGGTGCTTGGTGAGCCATTTCATGCAACCATGTCATTCAATGATTTTTACACCATCAAACATCCTGAGTGGTATGAACCCCAAGTATCAGTGGAAAAAAAGGTGAAGGTGCCAAGGAAAAGGGCATTAGTTTCTAAATATCATGATGCTTCTAAAATTGAGGATGGAAGAAAAACAAAACATAGTACACCTTTAGCATTTTCGTATGAGGCCCATAACACTAGCACACATGATGGATAGGTTGATGGTGCACATGGTGAATTGTTCCAATCAACTGATGTTGAGGATTCACCATCATATCTTAGTAGTGATGCTCATGATGATGAGGGTGTGCGAGCACCTAAGTATGATGAGGATTCAATGCCTTATCCTATCTATGATACTTATGATGATGCGGGCAAGATTGTACCTAAATATGACAAAGACTAGGTATTTGAAAAATTGTCATGGGATATGGCTTCATCTTCTCGGGAGTCATGAGTGGAGGATGAAAAAGGAGAGGTTGATTTTGGTGGTGATGGTGCACATTAATCCCAACATTTGACAGGTCAATGTACGGTAAGTAAATATTGCATGGAATCATCTAGTGAGTCATTTTTTTTGATGGGGATAGTATTCTTATATATGAAAACAAATCAGAGAATCTATTGCGTCAGAGTCCATACCACTTGGATGAAATTGAACAAATTCCGTTAGCATTGTGCCATTTGGAGGATCAATTATTGGTCATAGAGGAGAAAATTGTACAAGTGTTCACAAGGAAAAATGGTGCTCATAGATTCATTGAAACTCTTATTTGGAAAACCTAGATGCAGAAGAGACAAAAAGGATTTGCAAGTGGAGTCACTAGTGCTCAATTACACATCATAAAAGAAACATTAGAGAAGATGAAGTTTGATTACTTGAATTTATTCATGGGTAGGGATCTTTCTCTTAAGTTCGTTGAAGACAAGGAAAGGGAGGTTGAGGAGCTTTATTACCACCTGAGTTTGGCACACTCTGCATCTTTGACAACAAAAGATATGCCATCATATTTGGTAGCCATGACACATGGGAGCATGAGTGGCACTCATGATTTGAGGGAGGAGCCTATTGTGACTATTTTGCATGAGGAGCATTCAAATTTGCAGGTGCTTGAGGAGAGGTTTGACACATATTTTTTACCATGCACCTATTTTGCATTGTGGGAATCATGAGTCGCTTCTATTAGGGAGCTCGCTAAAGGCTCAAGTCTTAGCTACGAAGGAGATAGTTGAGCACATTTCTTACAGACCAAGATGCAAAGAAGTATATGCATCCATGGATTGGGTGGACATGTATATGACTGACATGGGCATGCTCTGGGGAATATGTTCAGGTGACATCAGTAGAGTGATGGATATAGTAGCACCTACAGGATATTGGATGGTACAATGCGGTTCGGTGATTGACAACAGTGTGCAGGGGTATTCATTGGCACGTAGGAGTTCACAATGGTGTTGTGGGGTGTTTCTGACAGGGAGACCTCTGGACGAATTTTTCAAACACACCATTGAGTCAAGGTTTCCCAGGATCAGTGAGTGGATGGGTGAGCCTCAGGGAGCAGCATATCCATTGATGATAGACCTTCATATGGGATATCATTAGATGAGGGTCAAGGAGAAGGATAGGCACAAGTATGCTTCCAGAATTCATTATGATCTCTTGGTCATACACTTGGAGTTGACCAAAACACTCGTCATTTTATAGTCTTGCAGACAGTGGAAGACACATATATTGTTGTTATTTGGTGCCCTCATTATATACAACAAGACACATGAGGATGAGATAGGTGATATTATGGTCATGATCAGAGGGATGTAACGACAACATGATGGTTCCCCTTAGAGATTAGTTTGGGATTCAAGGACTGCATTGTTCAACAACTCAGTAGTTGATGCAGATGAGATGGTCAATTTTCACTTTCTGGAGTTTACTCTTGAGATTCTTAGGATTGGATGCTTGGAGGAGTGGCCTTCTGATGAGTTGACCAAGTTTGTGTTGCTTATGATTTTTTGGCCTATCAGAGGTGGTCAAGGGAAATCTTGTGTTAGAACCTTGCATATCAGTGCTATGAGAGATTTTTTCACATCATCTAGGCAGGCCCAAGAGAGGAGGGACTTCGTGGACAATCTAGGGGGAGATATGGGAGAGTGTATGACTTGGAAGCAGAGCAGGTCAGAGAACACTTATCCCATAGGGTTGATGCAGTCCTTTTCCAAGTATACGTAATAGTGGGATAACATATTGAAATTTTTTATCACAGGTATACTGAGAGTACAGTGGGAAGATATTATGTATGCGGTGATTGATTAGTTCACGCACTTCCCGATGGTTTCTTCGGAGTATAAGTCATCCAAGGTGACAAATCTATCTAGTGGAGAGATGTTTAGAGTCCATGTGAAACCCAGAGTCACTACCAGTGATTGTGACATACTTCCTCTTCTGATATTTGAGATCAAGTCTTGAAATGGATTTGCAGGCCGTGACTTCACTTGGATGCCTATGCAGATTACTATTCATGGTGGTAGGTTCAGCCCTTGCAGGTATGTCAGTGTGGATTTCCAGGAGAGGAGGATGCACATTGGGCATGATGGTCAGATAATTAGGATCAGAGTAGCACAACATCAACATGGTGGTCCCTTTATAAGGTTAGCATGGGACCCTAGGATTTCAGTACTAGACAGTTCAGCAGGTGACATAGAGACGCGAGTTAGTTCTTGTTCTCATGAGATTGGTTCCATTACAAATAATTTCTTTGAGGGGTTGATTGATTTATTGTAGTACCAAGTTTCTCTACTTAGAGACAATATTCATGAGGCCTCTTATGTCCACACTTTTCTGGATAACGCATTGAACAGAGGATGATTCACATCTTTTAGGGTGGTTTGGCACCCTGGTATCATTGTCAGTTTCAGTCTTGCTCAGTCAATGGAGTGTTATATTGTGATGGAATTACATGAGGACAAGCAATCTTTGGGAAGGGAGGACTATAATGTCCCCATTTTTGGATTCCCATGCTCCGTAGTTAGAGACGACCTTATGAGCTTATGTCATCCTAACCATAGGGGTAACATGAGGTTAATAATGAGCTCGGGAAATTTGGAGTAGTTATATGGGCATATACTAGTCAATTCCCCATCATTCGTCATCAGGATCATTTCTTCATAGTTCTCTCTTGGTTATGTGGCATTCTGATGATTTCCATAATTTTGGGTTATTATTGAGCATACTTTAATTAAATACATTAAATGTATTATATGGATCATATTATCTGAGTGGATACCTTTGTGTAATAGCTCGTTGGAACCAGGACAAAAATATCTAGAGGTTGGGATGATGAGAAAGGGACTCTGGCATCAAGGAATGTCTCAAAATCCAATTAATCACTTTCGTGCATTAAAAAGGAGTTAATAAAAAGGGGTGTTTTAAGTAACTTAAAGCTTATAAAGTCACTTTAATTTATTAAAAGGGTAAAAGGGTCCAAAAAGGGTAAACAAGGAGGTAAAAGTAGAATGAGTGTGCCCTCTCTCATTATTCACTTGTTATTTTCTAAAAAACGGATTGAGAGATATTTTGTGGCTTTGGCTCTTGCAACGAAAAACCCTCGAGAGTTTTGAGATTGGTTTCGGTGGTGAGACCATCCACCCTAGCTAGTCATTGGGAAGAGATCATTCAGATTTATTCATTGTGATTTTTTATTACACAATATGTACTTGCCCAAAGCCCAAGGCAAGTGAATGCAAGATTGGCATAAAAGGGGGTGACCTATCACTCTCACCTTAATAGGAAACCCATTTCTGTTTAGGAGTAATACCCCAGGGGAGAAGTCCCCAATGACCTGAGGGTTTAAGAAGGATAAGGTAAAAGGTACAAGAAATTCACCCCCCCCCCTCTCAAAGGTCACTCAAGTCAAAGGTTCTTTATGTCTTATGGAGATGAAGCAAAAAGATAAGTAAGGTGTACTTTCCCATAACAAGACAAGAAATAGAAAATAATGGAAACTTTCAAGTACCAAATGATGTTAGTGCTTCATTAGACCATGGACCTCTAAAAATTAAGTAAGTTGATATAAAATTGTAGCAAATGTAATTATTTACAACAACAATAAGTATTTTGCAACATCCACAATAATTATGCCTTGAAAATGCTTGAAAAATACAAGAAAATATAGCTTTACGTTGGCCCAATGATAACTACATGTCACAAGAAATATTGGCAATGTCTAATCAACTTTTAATGTCACTTTTGAAATAAATTTGTTGTTGTTAGATGGTTGTAGAAATTTTTTGCAACAACAACAATTTAGTCAATGGATTAGTCTAATTTGAGGTTAGTAGATGTTAGTAAATGTTTCAAGGAAGGTTGTTTGAGAGTTGTTTTGATCAATCAATCACTATATTGAGTGCACTAGTGACTTTATAGGGTAATGGAGTCTATAGATGACAGTTTTATCTTGGAAGAAATGACACAATGATTGTGTTATCACATATTATTGCAAGGGGGGTTGTTTTTCCCTTAGAAAATGGCACCTTGGTCAAAATGCACAAAAGAAGGGGGAAAAAACCCATAAAATATGTTTAATCCTAAGTTTTTGGGAAAAATGATGGTCGGGCGCATTGTGCTAAAGAACTCGCTCAGATCTGTGGTCGAGCATAGAGTGCTCAAATCAACAGCTCTCAGCGCTGCTCAAACCCCCTATGATCTTCTACCTTTAACCCGGGGGGGTGGGGTTGAGCAGGTGCTTTTGCAAGCGCGCCCCCCCACTATGTGGCGCCTCCTTGCTAACTCGGAACCCCCCCCGTGTGCTAAACCTCTTACGACCTACCACCCCCTAAGAGAAGACCTCTTACCGCCTCCACTTTATTCCCTCACTCATGCCAACAACTATCTTCCACTTGCCTGTCCCCTCTTTATGGTCATGTCATCGCCTTTCATCTCTCTATCACTACCTTCCATGTGTCTCCCACTCCCGCTTCATGTCACATATCCCTTCTAGCTCCTCCTCTCGCTTCTCAACATCTGTCTCCTATGTCACTTCCACCTGTGTCATTGTTGTCCCTACTATGCCTACCATCGCAACCTCTCATTTGCCTCCTCGTCACCTTCATGTGCCACATCACATCCTTTCCATCACACCTCAATGCTCGCATTTTGGCACCCACGCTTTCCCAGTCACCTCTCTTCTATCACGTCCTTCCACCTAGCCGTCGAGCATTCATTGTATCCTGTTGAGCCTACACCAATCGTCTCTCCATATCCCCTCACCTTCCTCCACATCCGCCTGCTAGTTTCTCCGCAAATATCCAACAAAGCACAAGTAGCCACAGTCGTCATCGAAATACCAATCACAGTGACAAGTGTCACGTTTGACTTCATCATCTCTGATACTGATGAAGTAATTAATGAAACTAGGAAGGTAGTTGATACATTGTCTCCTTCCATAAATAGAAGGCTAGAAAGGGACATGTTGGAAGCCCCACACAATTTCATTATTTGAACAAGAAATTACATTTTCTGTAGTTGCCTTCACCTCATCTTGTAAACATTATCAGTTTGGGATGATTACTGGATTAGAAAAGTGTTCATTAAATTCCTTAACTTTGCGTTTTCGTTTTGTTTTATGTTTGATTCATGACTGAAAGCATGAATCAAACATGAAAACCTATCTTGGTATTATATTTTCTATACAAGGCATTCTCTTTAGGTGTCATCCTGCTTATACCCAATCTAAATCTAACACTTGAATGACTTACCTTTGGAATGTTTTGAATATTGATATAATTTTTATATGTTTAGATGGTTTGCATTTGAATTTTTAGGATTTTTGTGTTGATATATTTAAACCCTTTGCAAAGAACAATGGTCATGCTAGTGGTCATGTTAATCAGTGCACAACTACTGCACTCTGTACTTAACCAACCTTGTTGGCACAGTGAATTAACGATCTTTCATCACGAGTATAGGTTATCGAATTGTTGTGAAAAAGGTATACCTATTTCTTTGGTTAAATCTAGGTGTAATGACCTTCTATTGATCCTCAAACAATTTGTGATCTGTGAGGGTCGTTATGGTTTAGTTTTCCTCTATCATATACAATTGTTGATGCATTTCATTGGTTTTCAATTAAACATGTATTTCGATCTGTTGAGAAGCATGTACAAAATGTCTAAAAGGTACAAGAGACAAAGCCTCAAATATAGTCTTTTCCACCATGGTTTGATTAAAATTCTATTGATTCACCATTTGACAACCATGGGCGACTGCTGAGAGGGATTTTTAATGAGAAATGGTTTTGTTACGGTCGTTCCTGTAGAAATCCCTAATTTGCATGAGCCATTGATTAAAAAATAGCTTGACCTCCCAATTAATGAACCAAGATCTCTTAACAGAAACCTTGTAGATGAGATAAGGCCAAGTCAGTCTTCACATGAGAAAAAGGTTGTTGAATCGGAGTTAACTAACCCTCCTGTGCCTAATTTTGATGTTGTTCAGAACGTTACTATGAGCCCCAATGTCAAAACATCTTGCAAACAAACAAAACAAAAACATATGGCTCTAGGGTTTCGAAACAAAAGAGTTCGTCATCTTATTTCAAGAAAATTGAGGAATCGAACTGGACCTCATTTGAGCTTGATCGGCCTGATCGAGGTCAATGAGGTCTCGGACTCCGAAATTGAATATTTCCTAGCTTTGGAAGACCCAGATTGTCAAGTTTTTGGTCCTGTTGAACCCTGTGACTTTGTTATGAATATTCCACCATGTCTCAAGGATGAGAAGGGGTTCTCTGGGATTGGGTTTGGTCAAGGGAAAATGGCAGGTAAATATGATATGGCCATGCATGACCACACGCTTCACCAACATGTCGTTCCTTCAGTACAGTGTGACGTCTATATGCTTTGGATTGAATGATATTACACAGATATTCCAATCCTTCAAACTCGGATTAAAACACTCACAACTCAATGTGAATCACTAGAACAGGAAAATTTGGGCCTCAGAGTAAATGAAGAGAGGAAAGTTAAGCACCTTAAAATGACAGGGAACATAATAATAAAAAACACAAACAATGTTAAATCCATAATCAATTCCAAGCTACCATGATCCATCTTTGGTCATTTTTTGAAATGGTAAAATGATTTTTTTTCTTATTACTTTCATGTTATCTATTTGAATCGAATCAGTTTGAAATTAGATTTTGTTTGTTATGATAAGACTGGCTATAGAATCTTTTGATTCTGTAGCCAAGTCATTTTTAAATAAAAAAATTAGTAATTAGTTGTTAATAATTTATCTAACTTATTACTGTTTCGTTTTCAGGATATGGTAGATATTGATGTTGATCATCTGAGGGGAAACATGTTTGATTTTCCATTTATATGATTAGTATTTTTTTTCTGTTTATTTTGTAAAAAAGTAAAAAAACCAACTCAGTTATGAGTGGTTGTAGGCCCTCTATTTTTGTAATATTTTGATCTCATGAGATCCTATCCTATCCTAGGAGATAGGAAGATGAGATTTCAAAACACTTTAAATACTTTTTATTTTGTAAATAAAGATCATCTTTGCTTGGAACAGGTTATGGACAAATGATTTCAGAACTTCATGGAACAACTTATAACAATTCGACTTTAGACCAATGTGAATGTTGTCTCATTTATGTTTTGTCTCTATTATTTTGGAATAGTAATGTGTTGTATGGATTTAGTCTCTATGACATGTGATATTCCATTTTAAATGTTGTCGTTAATTGTTGTTTCAGTTAATTATCATTGTGATCATCATTTCAATTGTCAGATCATGATTTTTATCTGATGTGACTTGATAGATAATATGAACATTTTACATTAAGATTTATATTGTTGTGATCATTCATAATTATAAGATCATCGTGTATACTTGTCTGTCATTTTGTTCTCGTATTTCTGGCTGCCAACAAACATATGGAGTTTGTTCTGGAGGCATCATTATGATCCTGTCATAGGTTTTTCTTACAGATAGAACAGTTGGATTATTGGATTGCACAAAAGACATAGACATGATATAAAACTCAGGCTAGCTTTATTTCTATTCACTTTTGTTAATTTTCCTATTAGTGAAACAAGATAGTTTTAGATTGTCTTTGACCATCTGTACATCTTTGTTTCACAAATTAGTTAGTTCAAGTTTTATTAGATTTATAATTAGAAGAAAAAAAATACAAATATGTGCTTTCTTTATCTTCTTTTGAGAATGATTATAAAACATTGATTTTGCAAGGATTTCACGAAAACTTGTAACCTATAATTATTATGTTTATAAATGACATATTGATATTCATCTTTCTTCTTAATACATTTGTAAATAATTAGATTAGAGTAGATGTATATTATAGTTTTAATATTAGTTAGTTTATTTCCTTCTTTATTTTAGGACCCTAGATTGGCTAACGGATCCATTAAACACATTAGAACATGTTACACCAAATGGATTGGGTTATTTAGACAACCCCAGACCGGACATGTTCTTGCAGTTGACGGCCTGTCAAATTTTATCGTCAACAAATGGCGCTAGAAGGAGGGCCTGAGGTCGATTTAATGATTAAATGTTTCATCCCTCAGCCTTTCATAATTCCAGATTTATAAATCCTTCTTCTGTGTCATCTTATAATGCACTACAAGGTATGTTAGATGACAAGCTAACTATTTGGAGTCAATTTCTTCAAATTCTTAATTTTTCATGGCTTTTGCCCAAATCACTGTGTTGGAACATGATTTTAATGTCTCATTACCAGTTATTTCCAACAAGACAATTGATCTTTTTTCAGAACTCACCTTTGATGGTGAAGGGAACACATCTGTAGTAGACCATATTTCTATTTTTTTTTATAAATGTTTAAGACATAAAATCATTGATCCTAATGTTACATGCAAATTGTTCGCTCTCACCTTCCGAGGTCGAGTTAAATATTGGTTTGAATATTTTCTGGCCAATTCTATTCATTCTTTGTCTGAGTTTGTAATTGATTTTTTATCAGATTTTAGCAACTATGATTATGATGAATTAAGTGAAGAATTAAGTTGCTTAAGGAAAGAAAATGGTGAATCATTCAATGACTTTGAAATTAGGTTCATTCATGTTTGTACTAGATTCCCTTTGAAATAAATGTCGCTTATTAATGAGTGGTTTGAATATCTCGTTTCTCTCTCGGACAAGCAATATCAATTAATTGTTAACCAGTATGAATTGAGCACTAACACTCAATCTCAAGATGGTTCAAATTTTGATGTTGATCTTGAAGATTTTGAAGCACCACAATTTTTGTCAACTTCTTTCATTTTGGAAAATCATGAGCAACATCATATTTTACAAAATGCAATTGTCACCTCTAATCATTCTTTGTCAACGATATCTCTTCCTGTCAAAGAAGGAACCTTGACTTTAAAAGAAGACAGTTGTCACACTCTCATAGATTTTATAATTGTTTCTAAAGTAAAAGAGGTCGAATGTGAAGTTGATAATCATGTGGATGATAAATATTCCCCTAATTTATTTGAACAGATCTTGATCAATTAGTGGGAGACAAAATCATCAGGCAATCTTCTATCTCTAGTGATTCTCTCTCAATTTTTCCCTTACAAAATGAACCAAATTGTCTCTTAAAAATTATCTTGTACTCTTTAAAAGAGAATACATAAGAGGTTGATCAGTTTATACAAGGAGAGAGGACACAACCAGATTTCGAAACGCATATACCTATTATTCCAAGAGATGCATTATGTCACCTCATTTCTTCTACATATTATTCCTTGTACCCTGATATTTTTTATCCTAATGTTGTGCAATTGTGTGTTCCATATTACCTTGGAGAGAACTCAACATTATATAATCAGGTACAAATTAATAAAATAGAAGATAAAGAGGAAAATAATTCTTCCCATGAACATATTAATTTTTATTCTCATCAATTATCCGTAGGTAAATCAAGAAATCATTTGAAAGAGTCTCAAATTGCGTCTTCCATTGATTCATCCCAATTTGTGTTTAAAGAAGGATCTAAATTTTTCCATGATCAATTATTTGAGGTTGAAAAGTATAATCGCCCAAATATTATTACCAATGATGATTATTCAAAAATGTTGTTCGTTCCATTTAGTTCACCTCAGATAGTTAGTCTTGAAATATCTAAGCTCAATGGAAAGTTTCAAGAGAATGAGACACTTCCTTCTCGATCAAGAATCATGATAAGTTCTCGCCATCTTGATCCGACCTTTTTACAAGATTCTTTCTTTGATAGTCTAATACTTTATTCTCATCGGGAATATTTGTCGTATGTGAATTCTTTCAAACAATCCCATGTTAGTAATTGCATGCATTATGATAGGATTGCAGATTGCTTGGAGTATTCATATCTCACAAAGTTTCCAGGGAATGGTAAGATTATCTTCACTTTATTTAGAGTTCAAAGAGGTAACTTTAACACACTCATTTTATATCCTTCAGATGGAGAAAATATGGAACGAAAGGAAAATTGTTGGGAGGATGGGGCACTTCGGTCTAGGCCGATGGTTATGTCAAGTCCCCATAACTCTCACAAACTTCACAATCTCATTTTTTCATATTTTTGTAACCCATATAATGAAAAAATTGTAGAATGGATGGAGGATTCATACAAAAAGAATGTTCAAGGGAATGGTAAGATCATGCTTGCCTTGTTTTTAAATGATGATGATAAAGGTAAGTATGATATATTTTTTTCATTTTTCGATATACTACCATTCTTGTTAGTAATATTTGATTTTGTTTCCATTGCAGGATTGGAGTTACTCCAATGGCTACATTGGAAGCATGACTTCACGTAGTATTTTGATTTGTTTAGTAGTTAGGGTAGGTTTAGGAGTAGGTTTTCTTTTAGTTTTATTTCTCATTGTTTCTCTTTGTAATAATGCAGTTAAAGAACATAAGTGGGTGCACCAAGAGAACCATAATATTAATGTTGTTAGGGAATTCCACTTTAAATCTTTTTCTCTCTGCTTTTCGTTGAATATTTCTTTTCAAAAACGCAGTATCATCATGAAAATTGTAAGTGGAAAGTAAAGAGATAAGTAAACTTTGAACTATAGATTCAACCCTGACCCAAGGTGCCATGAGTAGGACTGCACTAATATTAATGAGGATTTTTCTATTTTCTTTTAGGCTCTCAAGAAATATTTTGTGTGATGATTTTAGATCCACCCTCTTGTAAATATCTTTAGTTTTCTTTTTTTTCTTTTGATTTTGGTTCTTTTGATTTTTCTTGTTTTTACTAGTTTCTGAATAAATTTATGTTTCGGCCACCATTTAGTTCATGAAAGGAAACCATAAATCTCATCATAAAGCAACAGTCGAGGTCATTTCAAAGCATCAATGCTATAAATTGATAAAACTCAGACTAGTAAAGGAAACTTTATGTTCAAAATAGGCTTCCTAATTTCACTTTATAATAACGAGAAGATATGATCATTATTAAAATTCTTTACGATGTCCCTGTTTTTAAAGAAAACAACTCAAGTATGCCTTCCTTTCCTCCAAAAGTTATTCTTATCACAAAACTAATTTCAAATCATGATGAAGGTTGTCAAACGAAAAATTAAGTGGGGAAATATCAAGTGTTTCAAAATCTGAAATTTTCAGCATCACCCTGCTCTCTTGAAGATCATAAAGTTTATGTCAAATTCTAAATAACTTATAGAGAGACGAAAGCACTGCGAGGTGTGGGAAGTGTTTGTAAACCCATTGAGATACTGAACAGGTCTACAGGCAGTGGGTAAATGCATGCATGATGCCAAGGAAGCTTCGTCAGGGTGTTGAACAGGTCTGCTGGCAGCGAAGCAATGTCGGGTTCAAGAAAATTATCAGGTATAACCTTTGGTATTAATCATAAGAGGTCCTTCATCTTGAATTGATAATTCTTGGATAGGGTAGAGGTCTCAGAGTGGGTTAATTGACATCCTTGTCGAGGCTATGGATGCATGCTGGTAGCAGTGGCCCTATGGACAATATTGGATTCATGTGCCTAAACATTGTCTCTCTCAAAATTAAAACTTGTCACCGGTTTGCATTTGGACTGAAACACATCTGACACTATACTCTGTGATTTTTTATTCTGATCGGGATGCTTGATGTGTTGTCGACTATTTCTTTAATTTTTCAATCATTCTGATCTGTCCTAACATGAACTCTTTGGTGATGCAAAGATAACTACTTCACCCAGTAAGTCGCCACTGTTGGAAGCCCCACACGATTTCATTATTTGAACAAGAAATTACATTTTTTGTAGCTTCCTTCACCTCATCTTGTAAACATTATCAGTTTGGGATGATTATTGGATTAGAAAAGTGTTCATTAAATTCCTTAACTTTGCATTTTTGTTTTGTTTTATGTTTGATTCATGACTGAAATCATGAATCAAACATGAAAACCTAGCTTGGTATTATATTTTCTATACAAGGCATTCTTTTTAGGTGTCACTGTGCTTATACCCAATCTAAATCTAACACTTCAATGACTTACCTTTGGAATGTTTTTAATATTTATATAATTTTTATATGTTTAGATGATTTGCATTTGAATTTTGAGGATTTTTTTGTTGATATATTTAAACCCTTTACAAAGAACAATGGTCGTTCTAGTGGTCATGTTAATCAATGCATAACTAATGTACTTTGTACTTAACCAACCTTGTTGGCACAGTGAATTAATGAGCTTTCATCACGAGTATAGGTTATCGAATTTGTGTGTCATGTTTTCATTACCAGGAGTGGTGAAGCTTCATGATCAAACCCTCGATTTTCATGCTATGATTATACACAGGCTTCGTTATGGTTGTTTTCCTTTTGTACATTTAGATCTATTCCTTTTGATCCTACCACCCAAACCTAGAACTGTTCTAAGTCATCCCTGTCACATTCTAGTCGTGTTTTTTATGGCTCCTATTGTGCGTTCGGAGGCCAATGGTTGTCAGGCATTTCTATCACATGACGATGCAGTCGAAGATTTAAAAATTCAATTCTGGGATGCCTTCCTTAAAAGGTTCGAAGGCCATAACCTTCAGGTTGCGAGGGATTTTGCACAAACTTTCGATGGGTGCAGAGCAAAATTTGGTGATACCCAGTTGGAGGTAACCGAGGAGTTTGTGAGTGAAGCCATAGGACTGCCATCCACCAGCAAGAAATGGTTCAAAAACTCAAAAATTCAATAAGTGCCTTGGAGCCTCTTCATGACCTCCAGGAAAATCAATTGCTGCTAAAAAGGTATCCCTATTTCTTTGGTTAAATCTAGGTGCCATGACCTTCTGTTGATCCTCAAACAATTTGTGACATGTGAGGGCCGTTATGGTTTAGTTTTCCTCTATCATATACGACTGCTAATGAATTTCATTGGTTTTCAATTAAACATGCCTTTCTATCTTTTGAGAAGCCTGTACAAAATGTATAAAAGGTACAAGAGACAGAGCCTTGACTCTAGTATTTTCCACCACGACTTGATTAAAATTATGTTGATTCACCATCTGAAAATCATGGGAGACTGTTGGGAGAGATTTTTAATGAGAAATGGTTTTTTTACGGTCGTTCTTGTAGAAATCCCTAATTCGCGTGAGCCATTGATTAAAAAATAGCTTGACCTCCCAATTAATGAACCAGGATCTCTTAACAGAAACCCTCTAGATGAGATAAGGCCAAGTCAGTCTTCACATGAGCAAAAGGTTGTTGAATTAGAGTTATCTAAACCTCCTGTGCCTAATTTTGATGTTGTTCAGAATGTTACTATGAGCCCTGATGTCAAAAAATCTTGCAAACAGACAAAACAAAAACATTAGGCTCTAGGGTTTCATAAAAAAAGAGTTGGTCGTTGTTATCCCCGGTATCTAGGGATAACTAGGAGATCATGTCTCGAGGCCCACAGGTCCTAGACATGGAGTACTGAGAGCAGGATTGACCTGAGCATGGCCCTGGAGGGCCCATCCTTCTTCGTCTTCGCCAGTTTTTTCCTGTCAGCAGCAACAGCTTACATCACCATCGGTTTGGACTTGCATCGGAAAGGACTCTTGCTCCATGAGGTAATTGGTCCAAGGTATCATGGTATGTGTCATATTTGATCGTTATAACCCTCTTATATATGCATTAGGTTCCTTTCATTTCTGATGACTGCTTGGATCTTACACTAATCCACTTGACCATTGTTGGGGTGATTGATGGGGTGACTTAGCAAGCTAATGTTCATGGGTTTTTGTGAGCCACCAAGGGGGATTTGCAGAGCCATCGTCTGCTCCCACCATTTTATCATTTTACATCTTATATACCGCACATCTATCCCATTCCCCTAGTCCAGCCATTAGGATGACCTTTCAGGGTTACACTTTGTCTTGTGGGAAGAAGGGGCTAAAGGCCCAGGGGGTAAAAGCAGCTGGTAAAAGATAAAAGCCATAGGAAATAAAACCTAGAGATGCTCCGCCCAGGGGATCCCCAAGAAGGCAATAAAAAGCCTCTCGATAAGAAACTAAAGGGACCCTAAGGAAAATAATAAAACAAGACCTAACCAAGAGGATGGGAGGTCTCATCACGAGCCAGCCCATTATGTTCATAGGTATCCAGTAGTATGACATTGCCATCATCTGGTCACCACGCCAGGGAAGTGACCTTTGGTTGCATGGCCAAGGGAAAGGGGGTCTCATCACGATCCAGCCTTATCATCTCTGCAAAGATACCAGTGGGTAACATTGTCAGCTCTAGTCACCAAGCCAAGGCAGTGTCCTCTGGTCAGACCTTGAAGTAAAAAAGAAAGAAAGGAAATAAATAAAAAGATAAAGGCAATAAAGGGCTTGGGAAAAATGCATCCATGACGGGTACAACTCGCCTCCTACAAAGGCACCCACAGACAACACCTGCCCTTGGTCTTACTGTGAGTGGACATCCCTAAACCATATCACCTCATAAAACATGGTTTGAATGATCTTCTGAGGGAACTTTCCTTATCTTGTGGGTATTATCCCAATAGGTTGTTCTGTCGGTTTCTTCAACTTTGTATAGTAGATCTGTGTAATGTCTTTGAGCTCTTAGGTGATATGCAAGGGATTTCATGCATGTATTTGATAACTTTAATGATGAAATATGATTTGCATTTCTATGATCCCGAGGACCAATGAGCCCATGGAGGGCGTAGTTTTTGATGTGCAGGACCATGCCCGACGGACAGGTACCAGTGGACCGGTACACATGGGGATATGATCAGTTCGAACCTCCATGGGGCTGAAGAGCCCATCAGATGGTTGTTGGGATGGCAGAGGCAGGACGACGTCATGATGAGCCCTTACATGAAGAAGATAGAAGGATGCCCTCACCAGGACACTTTGGCAGAGATTGACCTAGGGGGGATCACCCCTCGCAGATGAGATGATGGCTTTGATGGACAGGACGCCACCTAGGGCAGGCTGGATGTTTTCTGGAGGATGTGGCAGTGTGCTTGGACCATTTGGCACGTGTGGCGGCCTGCAGGAGCCCTAGAAGGGCCAACGTTTTGCCTATTGGATGTTGATCTTGCCCAAAAAGGGCCAACGTCTCCCTCAGAGGGTCCTGACGTCTCCCTTTTAGCTCATAATTTTGACATTTTAGCATTTAATGTGACAAATAATGTAATATTGTTAAGTCAGCCTTGTCGGCTGTTTTAATGACCTATTTTTGTAATTAAAGGTCATTTGGATGATATAAAGAGAGTACGTTGCCTCTCATTTTAAATATAACACAACTTGCTCTCTTGGGAGAGATACTTTCTAGTCTTTGTCTTGGTTACTTTTGTCTTTTGGAGTTGAGGCGCTACACTTGGAGGATTATATTTTGGCATGTGCATGGTCCTTTTTATCATTGGAAGGTTTACAACTAGGGTATGATAAGCTTCTTCATTGATTTGTAAGTATATTTTGCATGCACAACTTCTTTATTGAATGGTTGTAGGTAGAATTGCTTACTTGTATGGTTACATTGTTAATATTTGCTTAATCATTAAAACCTTAGGGAGCCAACACACAAGTAGGTTGTGGCTTCATGTACCCATGGTAAAATCTTGTTAGCCATTGATTAAAGAAGGTTTAGCCTAGCCATAGCTACACTAGCCTTTCTTTTATCTTGAGTTAGTTTTTGAACATAAATTGAAGAAAGAAGGCGTCCTAGGCCTAATTTATTTTACACCTAGGGTTTGCTTCTAG
>ML795015.1:283562-315414 GCA_009831015.1 Picea engelmannii | reverse complement strand
CTCTTTTCCTTAGGTTTAAGTCTCTCCAAGCCATTAGCTTCTCTCCATTGGACTCCATTTACCCAAGGCACTAGTATAGAAGTACAACGTTGAGCCTTTTTGTGCTTAAACACTCTTTTAAACACTCTTTATTTGAAACCCTAACTAACCCTAACGTCTAGACTAACCCTAACTGATGATGACGTCTTGCCTATTTTAGACTAGTGTTTGGACTAAAACTTTCGGCTGACTCATCTCTTTGTAGCCATAGAGGTTTCAAGCAATTTCATTGGTTGATTTGTCAAAACGACCACTTCTTTGACTAGCTAACCCTAACCCTAAAACAACAACAATATAGGTGACGTCATACCTGTTACAAACTTTGTTTGGACTTAAAACGTTTTGACATTTGTCATCTATTTTGATAGACCTTGAGTTGTTGATTACATCCATAAGCTTGTTTGACAAAACGTCCTACTCATTGTCTTCATTTTTGACCTAATACTAGGGCTGACGTCACCCTATTTCTGCAGTAGTGACGCAGCAGTGATATTTATATGAGCAGACTTGCATTGTGATAATATAAAGATTTGGTTTTACAATTGAATGCCGGTATCTCTTGTGTATTTATTGAAGAAGTGACATAAAATATAAGCTTTTATTGCAATCATTAACTTCATCAATAATTGCTTTCGTTGATGCTCATATATATACAATATAGTCATTGATATTGTTAAGTACTAACCACTGCAGCACACTCTTTTAGTTTATTTGTCTTGTCTCGCAAACAGGTGTCATCCAGTGGAATATCTTCTTCTTTTTTGACTATCATATTGGCAGTAATCTGTGAAGGGAAGCTTAATCTTAACCTTTGAAAACCTTGAACCTTGACCCTTCTCCTTCAGAACCCCAGATTGCTAGGGACGTCTCCCTTGGGATTAGCCACCCTAAATAGAAAGAGCTCCCCATCGAGGTGACAGTGGGTGGGGAAGCTCATGTTACGCCAGTTTGAAGCCTTGACTCAAGCTACCTAAACCCTTCCTACAAACTGTGCGATAACAGTCATCTTATTTCGAGAAAATTGAGGAATCGAACTGGACCTCATTTGAGCTTGATCAGCTTGATCAAGGTCAATGAGGTCTTTGACTCCTAAATTGAAGATTTCCTTGCTTTGGAAGACCTGGATTGTCAAGGGTTTGGTCCTATTGAACTCTATGACTTTGTTATGAATCTACCACCATGTCTCAAGGATGAGAAGGTGTTATCTGGGATTAGGTTTGGTCAAGGGAAAATGGCAGGTAAAGCTAATATGGCCATATGTGATCGCACGCTTCACCAACAGGTCGTTCCTTCAGTACAGTGTGACGTTTGTATGCTTTGGATTGAACGCTATTACACAGATATTCCCATCCTTTAGGATCGTATTAAAACACTCACAGCTCAATGTGAATCACTAGAACGGGAAAATATGGGCCTCGGAGTAAATGCAAAGAGGAAAGTTAAGTGCCTTAAAACGACAGGGAACATAATAATAATAAACGCAAACAATGCTAAACCATAATCAGTTCCGAGCTACCATGATCCATCTTTGGTCATTTGTTGAAATGATAAAACAATTTCTTTTTCTTATTACTTTCATGTTATCTATTTGAATCGAATTAGTTTGAAATTAGATTTTGTTTCCTAAGATAAGACTAGCTATAGAATCTTTCGATTATGTAGCCAAGTCATTTTTAAATAAAAAATTAGTAATTAGTTGTTAATAATTTATCTAATGTATTCCTATTTCATTTTCAGGATATGGTAGATCTTGATGTTGATCATCTAAGGGGAAACATGTTTGATTTTGCATTTAGATGATTAGTATTTATTTTCTGTTTATTTTGTAAAAAACTTTTATTTTTGAAAAAAAAACAACTCAGTTATGAGTGGTTATAGGCCCTCTATTTTTGTAATATTTTTATCTCATGAGATCCTATCCTATCCTAGGAGATAGGAAGATGATATTTAAAAACACTTTAAATACTTTTTATTTTGTAAGTAAAGATCATTTTTGCTTGGAACAGGTTATGGAGAAATGATTTCAGAACTTCATGGAACGGCTTATAACAATTCGGCTTTAAACCAATGTGAATGTTGTCTCATTTATGTTTTGTCTCTATTATTTTGGAATAGTAATGTGTTGTATAGATTTAGTCTCTATGACATGTGATATTCCATTTTATTTGATATTTTAAATGTTGTCTTTAATTGTTGTTTTAGTTAATTATCACCGTGATCATCATATCAATTGTCAGATCATAATTTTTATTTGATGTGAGTTGATAGATAATATGAACATTTTACATTAAGATTTATATTACTGTGATCGTTCATAATTATAAGATCATCCTGTATACTTGTCTGTCATTTTGTTCTCGTATTTCTGGTTGCCAAAAAACATCTGGAGTTTGTTCTGGAGGCATCATTATCATCCTGTCATAGGTTTTTCTTACAGGCAGAACAACTGGATTATTGGATTGCACATAAGACATAGACATGATATAAAACTCATGTTAGCTTTATTTCTATTCACTTTTGTTAATTTTCCTATTATTGAAACAAGATAGTTTTAGATTGGCTTTGACTGTCTGTACATCTTTGTTTCACAACTTAGTTAGTTCAAGTTTTATTATATTTATAATTAGAAAAAAGAAAATACAAATATGTGCTTTCTTTATCTGCTTTTGAGAATGATTATAAAACATTGATTTTGAAAGGCTTTCATGAAAACTTGTAACCTGTAATTATTTTGTTTATAAATGACATATTCATATTCATCTTTCTTCTTAATACATTTGTAAATAATTAGATTATAGTAGATGTATATTATAGTTTTAACATTAGTTATTTTATTTCCTTCTTTATTTTAGGACCCTACATTGGCGAACGGAGCCATTAAACCCTTCAGAAAAGGTTACATCAAATGGCTTGGGTTATTTAGACAACCCTAGACCAGACCTGTTCTTTCAGTTGACAGCCTGTCAAATTTGCGCGTCAACAGGACCAATCGTGGAAGCAAGTTGTTAGTCCAGACTGACAAATATCACATCTGACAAAGAAATTGCATGGGCAGACTGACAAAACATTGCAGGAAAGGTCTACCAGAAGATCGCATGAACGTTCAAACTGACAGGAGGCTTGACGAATTAGATTTTTTACTGTAGTGGCGATAGTTCTGAGTATATGTAGGCATTTTTTCCATTTTTTTAGTGTCGATGGTTGAGCTAAGCTCCTATATTGTAAGGTTTTAATGAAGCCTCTGGTTCTCTGGTTATGTGTTGTAGTTTGAGACTTCTTGTTTAATGACAGTCAACCTTCCTTTCCATTTCTTTTGCCTCTGATACTGAAGGCTCGGGCATGGATGATCCAGTAGATTTGTTTTAACCATATTGTGATGTATGTTTGATTGCAGTATTGTTATAGTGTCTTCAGTTTCTTGAAGTTTTGGATCCAAGAGGATCTTGCATTTGAAGCTTTTCCTCCTTAGCCTGTTGGAAGACCCGATGTCCACAGCAAACCTTTAAATTTTCTCCTCAAGTTCTTCCTCCTACTTACTAAAACTTACTGACTGAAGTTGGATCAAGACCTCATCTACCTGTGCACACCAGCCCATTTTTCTGAGTTAAAGTGATATTATATTGAGTCTTCTTCCATTAGACCCCCCTTAAAATTATTTATTGTGACATACAAACTGATGGATATTGGGCTTACCTCCCATGCAATCAGGAGGTGACTTCCAGTGCTAACATTTCTGGCGTCGTTGTCAGGGAACGAATTGAAGATATTTCCCTAGGATTGAGCGACAAATCTTACTAGTTTTGAAGGTGCATCAGAACTTAGTACATCAAGCATTACAACTGTGCACCCAGCGACTCCGCTGGGGCGACTCCATCATTTCAGTGTGGTTGCTTCTGGCTACACCTGGTAGCCCTCGGGAGAATACAACGATCAGATATGGTCTTTGATGGTGAACAAATACCAGGAACACTCTTACTACGTATCTTTCACCTGGAGACTCCATGGTTAAGGGATCGATTGGTGACTCCACTGGTTCAAAATGGACAAAATTCTGGCTCAGAGGTTTGCTTTCTGTAACTTTTCCTAGATATTTTCTTTCCCTAATCCACTACCTAGCAGAGAGGAATGGGAATGTAGCCTTCCCAAATTTCAAGGAAACAAGGGGGAGATACCAGTTGAACACTCACTCTATTTCCATGATTTTATTCATCAACTTCATATTATGCATGAAGATGTTCAGATCAATCTTTTCAGATATTTATTGAAAGAAGCTTCTCTTGATTGGCGTCAATCTCTTCCTGTTGCAAGCATCGACTCTTTACAAAGTTTTCATGCAGCTTTAAATTCGATTTGTAGAGATTATTTTCCAGCTGAGTGTCTTTATGAAAACTGTTATGATGAGTTTTCCTTGTTTCATGAAGATTCTGCTAGCCATGAACACCATATTTGTGATGAAATTTTTACTATGGAGGAAATTATTTGCTATGAAGGTCTAGAGGTGTTGGATGATATACGTTATGATGGTTGTAGCACAGAAACATCTGGAATCATTTCAGATGTATCTGTTCTTTTAGATATTCATGAAGACCAACATGTCTCTTTTGAAAATTCTGATGTCTATAAGAAAATGTTTTCTTCGGTAGGTATTTCTCCTGGATATGGGACTAGGGAAGAGGTTGTTTGTTATTCTTATGAGGAAGATGCAGAGGATATTCCAGTCCTTGAAAAAAATAATTTTGGCAGCCCTACTCATGGTGAAGTAGTGATGTTGAGTATTGACACGGAGCATCCAAGTTTTAACGAATATCCCAACAAGGAAGATGATGAGCAAAGATTTTCCATGGTTCTTGTTTATTATGATTGTGAATCTGATTCTTGGGAGAACCATGAAGAAGAAAAGGAGGAGCTAAATGGGAAATTAATCTCCTCTTCAAATCCTAGATATGAGCAGCCTATTGTTGACCCGTATGAAGATGATGAGATATTGATCCCGGGGTTGGATATTGATGGGTTGCCTATGTACAGTGATCAAGATGTTGAGGTGTTTGATGAAGGGAAAGGTGTTAGCTTCCAGCCTTCTAGCGAAAGAGGAATATTTTTTCAAGAGAAACATGGTAGATATATAGAGCCATATATTTATATACAGGAGTTCATAAGAGAAGACAAAGATGAAATAGATCAGCAGCCTTTCAGTCACATGTGCTCGCCACAGACATTCAGCCAGAGGTGAGCAGCAGTAAAACATAGGAGACTTTTTGTTACCAATTTTTCTAATTTGGTCACTTATTGTATGAGCCTGTAAAGGAATACATGGAGTTTCATTTTTTCCATATTTTAAAACCTTCAAATTTATCTTTCCTTTATCACTAGGAGGAGGAATGAAAAATGTAATCGTTTGGCTATCACGGTCTCATTATCTTGTATTAATCAGTGAAAGAGTAAATAAGTTTTCAGTTAGGGGGTTACTTGACTAGCTTTGGTGGAAGTCCACTTTCACCTAGCCCTTTGTAAAATATCAGTTAGTCTAGGATTGTACATAAATAAGCTCCTTGGAGCATCTGTGTTTGCTTTATTTGTAAGCAAATTAGTTTAAGTTATCGATATGTAATTTTTTCCATGATATCTCAGAACACAACTCCACAACCCAACACTAAGGCACTAGAACTGCAAAGATATCTTAGAGCCTCACAAGGAGGACTCTATCCTCCATGGAGCCTAATGTTATCACATATTCTTGCAAGGGGGGTTTTTTTCCCTTAGAAAATGGCTTCTTAGTCAAAATTCACGAAAGAAGGGGGAAAAAACCCACAAAATATGTTTTATCCTAAGTTTTTGGGAAAAATGATGGTCGAGCATGTTTTGATAAAGAACGTGCTCAGATCTGCGAGCGAACATAGAGTGCTTAGATCAAAATGGCTCTCGGTGTTTCTTGAACCCCCGTCGATCTTCTACCTTTAACCCGGGGGGGGTCCGAATAGGCGGTTTTGCAAGCGTGTGCCCCACACTACATGGTGCCTCCTCGCTAACTTGGATCCCCCACCGCCCCACGTGCTACACCTCTTACCACCTACCCCCCCCTTCGAGCAGACCGCTTACTACCTTCGCTTACCATCCTCACTCCTACAAACAACTTTCTTCCACTCGCTTGTCCCCTCTCTATGGTCATGTCATTGCCTTTCATCTCTCTATCACCACCTGCCATGTGTCTCCCACTTTTGCTTCATGTCACATCTCCCTTCCACCTCCTCCTCTCACTTCTCGACATATGTCTCCCATGTCGCTTCCACCTGTGTCATTTTTGTCCCCACTAAACCTACCATCGTAGCCTCTCCTATGCCTCCTTGTCACCTTCCTGTGCCACATCACCTCTGTCCCATCACACCTCAGCACCCGCATTCCAGCACCCACGCTTTCCCAGTCACCTCTCTTTTATCACATCCTTCCACCTGGCCGTCAGGCATTCGTTGTAGCCTATTGATCCTGCACCAATTATCTCGCCAACTCCCCTCACCTTCCTCCACATCCGCCTGCTAGTTTCTCCACAGTTATCCAACAAAGTGCAAGTAGCCACAGTCAGCATCGAAATACCAATCACAATGACAGGTGTTGTGTTTGACTCTATCCTCTTCAATCCCGATGAAGTAGTTAATGAAACTAGGAAGGTGGTTGAGACATCATCTCCTTCCATAAATAGAAGGCCAGAAAGGGACCAACAGTGGGAGAAGGTTGTCACTCCAAACTGACAAAGATCGCGTTTGACAAATAAATTGCATGGGCAGACTGATAAAACAATGCAGGCACGATCTACCAAAAGATCGCGTGCACGTTCAGCATGACAGGAGGCTCGTTGACTTAGATTTTTTACTGTAGTGGCAATAGTTCTGAGTATATGTAGGCATTTTTTCCATTTTGTTAGTATCGATGGTTGAGCTAAGCTCCTGTATTATAAAGTTTTAATGAAGCCTCTAGTTCTCTAGTTTTGTGTTGCAGTTTGAGACTTCTTGTTTAATGACAGTCAGCCTTCCTGAAGTTTTGGATCCAAGAGGATCTTGTATTTGAATCTTTTCCTCCTTAGGCTGTCGGAAGACTTGATGTCCACAGCAAACCTTTACATTTTCTCCTCGCGTTCTTCCTCCTACTCACCCTTACTACAACTTACTGACTGAATTTGGATCAAGACCTCATCTTCCTGTGCACACCTGCCCAGTTTTCTGAGTTAAAACGATATTATCTTGAGTCCACATCCATTAGACCCCCATTAAACATATTCATTGGGACATACAAACTGATGGGTACTGGGCTTAACTCCCCTGCAATCAGGAGGTGACTTCTAGTTCTAACAGACTGTACTTGCCTAAAGAGAAGATATGCATGGAAGAGGTGTTGGCTCTTCAAGGCCTCAAACATAAAAACCCTAAATATGAATTTGCTAGAGTGTAAGTAATTTTAGTCTGTAGTAAACCCTCCTTCCTTATAATATCAAAAGATATTAGAAGCAACAATTGACTAGGTAATAACCACTAAATTGATAATATTTAAGGATCGATAAGTTCACCTAAGTCAATATATTCTTAGCAAATTCTAGCAAATGAAGAGTAAAGAAGTAGCAAATTAAGTCCTTTACTCTTGGGGTTTTTCAAGCAAGCAATTTCATAATCTTTAACATGAACAATCAAATTTACCATAAACCATTCAAATAAAATGAATAATGTATGATTTACTTACTTCACCAAGAATAATCAAGCCATAAAACCCTAGAATGTCAATTAACTTCACCAAGAAATGATTCAAGTTGCAAATTTTAGCCTCCAAGAGAGAGTGCGCCTAAAATTTCAGCCAATAACCCCCAAAAAGGGAGAAAATTTCAGACCACACTACTTGTGTGATGAGAGATGATGAGAAAATAAGAGTCTTTTCTCTCTATCTATACAGTTTCAATGACCATTAAATAAAATTAGGTCATAAAAAGGTTGACATGGCCAAATTACATCAAAAATCCAATTTTTACATAAATGAAATTAATTAAACCCTAATATCATTTCCAAGGGTGATGTCATTCCCTTCTAGGATAACGTTAGGCCCCTAGGCTGGAACGTTAGGCCTCAAATGCATAATGTTTGGCCTCCAAAGGCCCTGAATGCTACTGCGCGTGCCAACTAGCACACAACTGCCCTCATAAATGAAAACCCTGATTGTGGATAATGTCTAGGGTCACAAAGGTGATATCATGGGCTCCCAAAGGGAAATGTCTAGGTGGAAATAAAACATCCCCCTAGGTCTAGGTTTTTTGGGGTGTCCCTAGTGCAATGCCTTTCTTTCTTCCTAGTGCAAGTCTCTAGTGTCTCTATGCCCTTGGTTGGGGTCACAACGTCCATATGTGGGCTTTCAGCCCCATGGAGGTCCGAGCTAATCATTCCCCCATATGTACCTATCCACCAGGGAAAGTCCTGTAGCAACAAAAAGTACACCCTCTAGGGGTTCATAAGTCATAGGGATCATAGCAATGTCAATCATATCTAAAAATAAAATTACCCAAACATGTGCATCAAACCCACCCTTTACCTAGACAAATGCTCAAAGACATTATGCATTTTAACAAGTCAGGTTTGGAGAAGGTCCTTGGATGTCATATTGGGCTAATCCTCCTTAAGTTTGAGGTTTTTCCCAGGTGAGAACTAATATAGGTCATGTAATTTTGTTTGAAGTGGCATGGGGGATGTGTTTGGGCATAGCGTGCAGTAATAACAGGAAAATGTAGGTCTTGCATCTAGGTTCCTTTGTAGAGGGTGAGTTTCACCTTATCATGGATGTCATTCTTTCCTATCCCATTCAATGCACTTTATTCTTAGCTTTATTTCTTTTGGTCTTTTTCTTTCATGCTTCAAGGGAAGATTTGGGGGACACTTTCCTGACTTGGTGACCATAGGTGAAAGTGTTACCCATAAGAATTTCATGGAGATGAGAAGGTTGGATCGTGATGAGACTCCCTTTCTCTTGTCTATGCCACCAAGAGCCACTACCATGGTCTGGTGACCAGATAGATGGTAGTTTCATACCACTACATGCCCGTGGTCCTAATCGGTCGGCTCATGATAAGACCTCCCATCCACCAACTAGTACCTTGAGTTTTGATTTACCTTATGGATTCCCTTTTTTTACTGAGAAACTTTTTACTTCTTTCTTGGGAATCCGTGGGCAAAGCATCTCAAGAGTTTCATTTTTTCTTTTAAATATTTCCAACTAATTTTACCCTCTGGGCCTTTAACCCCTTCTTCCCACAAGGAAAGGTACAACCCTTCCTAGTGTGACAAACCCAATCCCCGAACCAAGGTGGGGGGAAGATGAGAGGAATAATGATGGAAAGTGGTAGGTATGGAGGGAATGGGCGATGACCTTTCATAGACCCACCTGTTATCACTCCAAGAAATTACTCCGTGACTGTAGAAGGGTGTAAGCTTGGTAACTTTAAGTATAATTGATTTTATGTGTTTATTGGATCAAATGGGATAACTTAACCAACTGGTTCTCTCGTAAGACACTTAAATATATATAACTAGGTAAGACAATGCTTTCAAGAGTTAAAAATCAGATGAATAACTGAACTTGGTGGGTGAACAAGACTATATTTATCAACCAGACCATATACATGATGGGCTAAATAAAAATAGTACATATTACTATTCAATCAATTTATGAATTGACAAGGTCAGATGACAGTCACCATCAATTAGACAAACTTAAACAGAAAAAGTAATCCGATCATAAGCACAGAAAGTATAAGAGAATGGAAATATGATAGTAACAGAGAAATAAGCTTGTGTATCTGTATTATATCCAAAAAGAGTCTATTACAAAAAAATATAGTGTAGTCTCCCATAATCCCCTTATCATCTACAGAATCACAGGATTTATAGCCTTTACAAATTAGTTCAGGATCCTATAAAATTGGATCTTACATCCCTTTAATAGAGAAAAATCAAATAATATGATATATAGGATCTAATCCTAAAATGAGGGTAAAAACCTTATCAAGTCATCTTCTGCAAACTTCGATAGCTCAAACAGGTCTTCATAAGATGATGTATCAAGTTGAAATGCCACTTGGTTAAAAATACAGTTTTAGCCAAAAATAGGCAGCATACTTGGTTTTTTTCTCCTCCCTGATGCCTCAAAAACTGGAACACAAAGGTGATTTGGATGCCTTTAATTATTATCTTGGAATAGAAACCCCCTTTGTGCCATTTGGAACGAAAAAATGGAGATCTATGCAAAAATAAGCTCAATTTTCCATTCCCTACGCTTTCGTCAGCTTACGTTCCTGAAACAGAGTAGGATAAGTTGTCAAAAGTCTAGGAATTCGATAGCTAACAGTACCTTTGTGAACCCTGATAAGTTGTTGAAAATTATGGAAATATTCCTCTCAAAGATTCACCTATATCTCTCAAATAAAAACATATTTTGGACAACTGAGAGAGGTTTTTGAATATTGGTTTGCTTTGAGGAAAAACCTCTCTTAGTTATTGGAGATACATTTTCATTTGCTCGGGATATTCATTTCAAAAGCATGTGTCAAACAGGGAAATTCTAAGATCCGAAAATTAGGTCTTAGAGATGAATTCGATTATCTGAATATATGACACCTGTAGGAAAATTGAGAGAGGTTATTGTTCTTTGAGGTGTTAGTAACAAAATCCTCCACCCGTTTCTCAAAATGATTCTCCAGTCCCTCAAAATCATCATTTTAAAATGATGACTCAGCACAATAAAAACAGACTCTTCTACAGTTTTGGTGGATCATTTTCCCTTGAAAATCTGATTTAGCTGCTGAAAGCCCTAACTTTCAACAACTCAAAACATTGTAAAATTACCATTTAGCCACTGAAAGCTAAAATTTACTTTTGGTCTATTTTATGAGGTGAAATCCTCATTTTATTGAATTGATATGATTATAAGCATTTCTCAAAGACTGCATGACTTTCAAACCTAAAAATAAATCTTCTACCTAATGCTCCTCTTATCATATGATTTGGAAATATTTTTCAAGTCATTTTTTATCGCTAACATCTCGCTCCAACTGGGATGGATACCTCCCTGTGAGGTTTCCAAGAACCACAGATCTAATGCCTTTACTGGAAAATAAAAACTGAACTTAATGCCTAGTATTCCATTGGGAATGGAGTCAGTATTTCATTGGGCATGGAGTTAGCCATTCACCTCTTTCTGAAAATCTTTCATGACCTGTATAGATGATCTCTGTAAATCTTCAAGAATGCCTTTATTCACAAAAAATAACTGATACATCTGCTACAAAATGGAGAAAATAAATGCTCGGGCAACGAGCTTATTTCCTACCCTACTCTACTCTAACCAATTCTGCAATTGGTTAAGTGAATGTTGATTTCCATAGCAGCCATCCAAGCAGCTTTAATACTGAAATATTATCATCTTTCTGACTGATCAATAGATGATATTTTAAATGTAACAACAGTGATAAAAAGTCATTTACAAAACCAAACTCAACAGGAAACATGTGCAAGCTAAAGAAGTCTGAAACTTTCAAGTTTTCTGAAATGTATGATTCGATGAACGCTACCACTGAATCTTTGAAATAGAGATCAGAAACATACTGGTCTTCGGGAAACAATTGAACATCTATGGTAGCTTCTCTGCTGGAAGATTGATTATGTTCTTGTTTTCTTATGATCAGAGATTGATCATCAATCATTGTAACTTCCTCCTCTGAAAAATGCACAAAATATGATGATAGAATAGATTTTACATCATATGAATTTTGATCAGCTAAAAACATGTAGTTGTCTATACAATCATTGGTTACCATAGGCTCTTCCTGATTTGCAAACTGGTCATAAAATTCAAACTCATACATGTCTCTAGAGTACTCTGCACATACTGAAGAATCTGATTCTGAATCTGAAATATACTCACCTTTAGGCTGCTATTCTATATTTGTTTCATACTCACTGCTTTCTTGCCCTGAAATGTACTGGCATTCTGCTGGCTCAAGTAGATGCAGATTTTCAAACTTAGTCTTCTCTCAAATCCTCTTGGAAATAGTGATGTTCTCCTCCACCTCTAAAGAGATTTCAAACAAACTACTTAACGATGAAGACTTCCTTTCTAGAAGAAGAAGGAAAAGTTTTGAATATAACCCCATAACATAATGAATCATGGCATTTTTTTCTGTAGGCCGAATTTCTAAAGGCGTACCATGGTAAATGATATAAAATCTTCGATTGAAAGAAATAAAGGTTTCATTTTGTTCTTTCTTCAAAGCATAGAAATCAACAATATATAAATCTAGTGATTTGTGATCACCCCAATACTTCATAAAAGCATTGGAGAACTCGATCCAAGAACCAATAGAATCAGCTCTCATACCCTTAAACCATACAACAACATCTCTGATCAAAGAGTTAGAAAAATATCTCATGATCACATCTTCATAATCAATTTGAAAATGATCAACAAAATCCAAAAAGGATTCCAAGTGTCTTTCAGTTGAAGCTTGATTCTCTCCGGAAAACCAAGGGAGATATTCATAACAGCCATCAGGATAAGGATGAAGAAGAAGGGGAAGCTTTAAAGGATTGAACATCTTCATCCGGATCTTAACTTGAAAGGTTGTGGGTTGATCATGAGAGATGATAAGTTGTCGACAAGGTTCAGAAATTATGGCAAGAGGGGATGAGATCTGAAACGGTTTTGAAACAATTTCTATCTTTTCAAGGTCACATGGTTGATTAGATTCTAAAGGAAATGAAATACTGTGGTCATCTTTTTGAATAGGCCGAGGCAAAAACACTGAATCAACCTCTACAATGCAAGCATGCTACAAATCTTCTTCTAAATATGGATCTATGAAAGAAGGTTGATAATCATCAGAATATACAAAACAGAGGATAATTCTTTTAACATGTGAAGGGAAAGATATGAAGGAGCTAATAAAGAACAACAACAGTTCATGAAGAAAACTTGAGTCCCACTTGATCATTATTTGGTTTGAAAACTTGAGTCCCCCTTTCGAATTTCCCTTTATAAGGAGGCCTAGGAGCTTGTTGTTGGGATATTTCTAAGTTTACAATCCTAGTCATCATCATTTCTTGGGTTTTTACCATGCCATCTATAGTCAATTGTAGCTTTTCCAAGCTAGCACCAATATCTGAAGTAGATTCACAATTATGGAATACTTTGGGTTTAGCATCTATTTTGACTCTTGGGGCGGAGAAAGGTTCAACTTTGGATGATGATAGATTATCTTCAATCTTTGTAGCCATCTCTTGAGCTTCTTGGATTGTCCTAGGGGCTTTGTCTCTGATGCGAAATCCTATTTGTCATGTAAAGGATTTAGTGTAAAGAAAGAGAAGGAAATTGTCTGAAGGGTGATAGCTCACCGGGATATTTTGTACCAACCTTTCAAATTTATCATGAAATTATCTAACAATTTAATTCTTAGGTGTTTTGATGTTATTCAGCCTTATCAACAACATGTTAGGGTCTTCCTTGGCACTCCATCATTTGAGGAACACTTCCTCTAACTTGTCCATGGTTGTAATACTAGCATCAGGGAGATCATTGTACCATCGTCTAACGCCATCATAGAGGGTAGAAAAGAAAATTTTCATATCTAAATCTTTAGCATCATCACTGATAGGATGAAGAAAAAAGAAGGCCCATAAATTTCTCATATGAACCTCATCACTGACTACACCATTACTAGTGAATTTAGGTAACCAATTCTCATACCTAGGGGGAATTTGCCTAGGGTATCCTGGAATGTTTTTCATGTCTAAGGGTTTAAAAATATTGGATGAACATTGTCTCTGGTTATTATCTTGATTCAGATTAAGCGTCTGATTTTGAGTGTTAGACATTGTGTTTAAGGGAAGATTTCTTCCAAAAATTGATTTTACTATAGGAGAGTCTCAAGGAGGTTTTCCTCTATAAGACCTGGGAGGATTGGTATACCTCCCTGAACTCATTGGAGTCACCAGATAATTTTCTTGAAACTATCAAAGGGATGAGGGGGTCCCCCTCAGTGTAGCTACTAGGTAAGCTTCATAAGATAAAGGCTTTGAGGGAAAGGCTTACCAAAAAATTTCATTGAGGAATATTGACTCAGTGTTCCTCGACAATGACGCCAAAATGTTATCACACAATATGTACTTTCCCAAAGACCAATCCAAGTGAATGAAATATTGGCATAACATGGGGTGACATATCGATGTCACCTTAATATGAAACCCTTTTCTTTTTAGGAGTAATACCCTAGAGGAGACATCCCCAATGACTAGAAGGTTTGATAAGGCTAAGGTAAAAGGTACAAGAAAGTCCCCCTCCCTCTCATATGTCACTCAAGTCAAAGGTTCTTTGTGTCTTATGGAAATGAAGCAAAAAATTAAGTAAGTTGTACCTGCCCATAACAAGACAACAAACAGGAAATAATGGCAACTTTCAAGTACCAAATGATGTTAGTGATTCATTAGACCATGAACCTCTAAAAAAAAAAAGTAAGTTGATGTAAAATTGCAAAAAATGTAATTATTTACAACAGTAGTAAGTATTTTGCAACAACCAGAATAATTATGCCTTGAAAATGCTTGAAAAAGACAAGAAAATATAGCTTTAAGTTGGAAGAATGATAACTACTTGTCACAAGCAAGATTGGCAATGTCTAATCATCTTTTAATGTCACTTTTGAAATAAATTTGTTGTTGTTAGATGGTTGTAGCAATATTTTGCAACAAAAACAAGTTAGTCAATGGATTAGTCTAATTTGAGGTTTAGTAGAGGTTAGTAAATTTTTCAAGGAAGATAGTTTGAGAGTTGTTTTGATCAATCAATCACTATAGTGAGTGGACTAGTGCCTTTATAGGGTAATAGAGTCTATAGATGATGGTTTTCTCTTGGAATAAGTGACACAATGATTATACTTGCCTAAAGAGAAGAGATGGATGGAAGAGGTGTTGGCTCTTCAAGGCCTCAAACATCCAAACCCAAAAGATGAATTTGCTAGAGTGTAAGTAATTTTAGGCTCTAGAAAACCCTCTTTCCTTGGACTATTAAAAGATATTAGAAACAACAATTGACTAGGTAATAACCACTAAAGTGATAATATTTAGGGCTCGAGAAGTTCACCTAAGTCAAGATCGTCTTAGCAAAGTCTAGCAAATGAAGAGTAAAGAAGTAGCAAATTAAGTCCTTTACTCCTAGGGTTTGTCAAGCAAACAATTTCATAATATTTAACATGAACTAGCAAATTTACCATAAACCATTCAAATAAAATGAAGAATTTCATATTTACTTAATTCACCAAGAACAATCAAGCCATAAAACCCTAGAATGCCAAGTAGCTTCACCAAGAAATGATCCAAGTTGCAAATTTTACCCTCCAAGAGAGAGTGTGCTTGGAATTACAGCCAATAACCCCCCAAAAGGGCGCAAATTTCAGACCACACTACTTGTGCGATAAGAGATGATGAAAAAATGAGATTCTTTTCTCTCTATTTATACAGTTTTAGTGACCTTTAATTAAAATTAGGTCATAAAAAGGACGAAATGGCCAAATTACATCAAAAATCCAATTTTTACATAAATAAAATTAATTAAATCCTAATATCATTTCTAAGGGTGATGTCATGCCCTTATAGGGTGACGTTAAGCCCCTAGGGTGGAACGTTACTCCTCAACTACAAAAGGTTTGGCCTCCAAAGGCCCTGAATGTTGCCATGTGTCCCAACTAGCACACAACTACCCTCATAAATGCAAACCCTGATTGTGGATAACATCTAGGGTCACAAAGGTGACATCATGGGCTCTGAAAGGCCAATGTCTAGGTGGAAATACAATATCTCCCTGGGTCTAGGTCTTTCAGGGTGTCCCTGGTGCAATGCCTTTCTTTCTTCCTGGTGCAAGTCTCTAGTGTGTCTTTGCCCCTGGTTGGGGTCACAACATCCATTTGTGGGATTTCAGCCCCATGGTGGTCTCAGATAATCATTCCCCCATATGTACCTGTCCACCAAGAAAATTCCAGCAACAACAAGAAGTATGCCCTCCAAGGGTTCATAAGTCACAGGGATCATAGCAATGTCAATCACATATAATAATCAAATTACCCAAACATGTGTATCAAACCCCCCCTTTACCCAGATAAATACTCAAAGACGTTATGCAATTTAACAAGTCAGGTTTGGAGAAGGTGTCGGGATGTCCTATTGGGCTAATCCTCCTTAAGTTTGAGGTGTTTCCCAGGTGAGAACCAAGCTAGGTCATTTAAGTGTCTGTGAAGTGGTATGGGGGAAGTGTTTGGGCACAGGGTGCAATGATAACAGGGAAATGTAGGTATTTCATGTGGGTGCCTTTGTAGAGGGCGAGTTGCACCTTATCATGGATGCCATTTTTTCTTATCCCATTCAATGCCTTTTATTCTTAGCTTTATTTATTTATGTCTTTTTCTTTCATTCTTCAAGGGAAGAGCTAGGGAACATTGTCCTAGCTTGGTGACTAGAGTTGACAGCGTTACCCACAAGCATTTCACAGAGATGATAAGGTTGGCTCGTGATGAGACCCCCTTTCTCTTGGCTATGCCACCAAGAGCCACTACCCTCGTTCGTTGACCAGATAGATGGTAGTGCCATACTGCTACATGCCCATGGTACTAATAGGCTAACTCATGATGAGACCTCCCATCCACCAACTAGTACCTTGAGTTTTGATTTATCTTATAGGTTCCCTTTTCTTACTAAGAAGATTTTTAATGCGTTCTCGGGAATCCCTCGGTGAAGCATCTCAAAGGTTTCATTTTGACTTTTAAACATTGCCAGCTACTTTTACCCTCTGGGCCTTTAGCCCCTTCTTCCCACAAGGAAAAGTACAACCCTTCCTAGCGTGGAAAACCCAATGCCCGAACCAAGGTGGGGAAGATGAGAGGAATAATGATGGAAAGTGGTAGGTATGGAGGGAATGGAAAATGACCTTTCATAGACCCACCTATTGGCAACTTATACTAAAGGGAGATCAACTTACTAGGGCATCACGTCACCCTCCCAAGTATGAACAAGTTAAAGAGTATAATTTCCAAGTAAATGTTATGAAATAAAGGAGAATTCAATGCAACATACTTAAGTGCTTCAATAATCAGAGTGACACATAACATGATACCCAGACTCATTACATCATGGAGAAAGACTTACTACTACTTCAGGACTAGGCTGGTGGGATGGATGTTGTTGTTGTTGATAGATGGGTTGCACCGAAGAAACGATGGGCCCTCTGGGACCATGCTCAAGTCATCTGGCTCTCAACACTCCATGTCTAGGACCTATGGGCCTCGAGACATGATCTCCTTGGTTATCCTCGGGATAGGGGATAACATGCTTAAGTGTGGTCAAGTTTCTGTCATTTGGCAGCTGGGTTTTTATGTGTAGAAGTTTATTTTTTATTTAGTAGGTTGAGCTTACCTATTGAGGGCAATTTTCTATATTGGTTGAGTTTGTTCATCAAGGGGCCAAATTTCCTCTTGTAGCTGAGTCATTCATTTCTATGGGGCTGACTTTAATATAGTGGGGGATCGATTTATTGGGAAAAGAAGAATTATCTTCTCTGCTGGCACATTTTTCTGTTAAAGGGAGTCTTTTTCTCATGGTAGAGGCAATATTCTTCTGTTGGTGACTGAGTTGAACTTTGTGGACTGATATTAACAAAAAGGGATCTTGATTTTTCCATATGAGATCAAGTAATTGTTGTGGGGTCATGTGCTTTGATAGAGGACAATTTGTTTGTTGTTGGGAATTATTTTTGAGGCTGCAAAGAGGGCATATTCAAGGTTGTCATCTACAAACTTCTCACAAAGTGCTAGAGTTGATTACATATATTAATTACAGACCGAGTTGAATAGAAAAGGGGTTGAGTATCCTTTTTGGTGGATGTGGGGGCCTGTAGAGGTCATTATGTATTTTTTGGCAGCATAAGGAATCTCCTTCCAGTGCCTCAATACCTTACATCACTCACATTTCCCATTGTATATATCAGATTCAGAAGCTATTGTAAGAGGTATGCATTTTTAATAAATTATCACTTGCTTGTGCCATTGTGTTTGAAGAAATGTATTGAAATCTATGCTATTATATTTTCAATAATTTTTTCTTCTCCAAAACATATATGTGTATATGAATTATTCATAAAAAGGGGACTTACAGTAAAACACACAACAAAACATTTGAACTATATCAGCAGTATCCAAGGATTACAGTGTTGAGTGTTGTGGTGAATAATTGTTACAAGTCATATACACATAGTTATCAACTAGTAGAAGGATAATAAGAGGGGAATAGTAGAATTTAGTGGGTATAATCCAACTATTTGACAAAATGACCAAATTGATAAACTAAGGGAAAATATTCCCAAAACTTAGTCAAAACATTACAAGCAGATTGGCTAACTGCACCATGGGGTGGGCAGTGGCGTCAAGTTGTTGTGGATGAATTCATAGTGAAACAAGGTGAAGGGTGACATTGCCTTGGTATGAGGTTGTTTTAGGGATGGAATAAATTGCGTAAGGAAGTGACCAAGTTTTGGGCATGTTGTGCCTTCTCAAGGAACGAATGTGATAGTTCAACACTTGGAGAGTTAGTGCATGGGAGCATAACTAAGAGATCGAAGTATGAACGCACCAGTAGGTTTGAAGTGCAACACTTATACATTGTGGATGATCTCCTTGACAAATATTAGATGTCATAGTAGTGAGGCAAGGGTGGGCACTTGCCTTAGTCTTTGGAGTTGAATGGAGTGACGGAGATGCGACAAAAAAGACTAAGTTTGGGAATGAGGAAGTGCATTCTCATGGGTTGGGTGTGATGGTTGGAATAGCTACCTAATAATTCTAAGGCATGGAGGATATCAATGTGCAGATACATGGGAGAGTTGGTTGAAGTACGAATGCAACAATAAGTTCACAAGAGTTCAACATTTAGATATTTTTTAAGTTTTGATTGAGATTGCAAGAACGGATGAAGCAACAACAACAACAACATAACAGAGTGTGATTGTCACAACAGGATAGTGGAAACTTGGACATTGTGGACAGAGTTGGGGAGGATATGTTATTCCATTGTAGTGGATAGATTGATCGCACACAACTTTAGGCAGAGGGAAATGTGTATGGTTGTACATTGTTGTGAATGATTGTAGTGCGAGTTGGAAACTCAGGGTTTCCACTTCGCAAGGAAACTTGGGGTTTCCACCTTGGCAGAATTTGGGATTTCCAATTGGCATGAAACTTGTGGTTTCCAACATAATTAGTTGCGATGGGGGCACGAGGTCAGGTAGAGACTTGGAAATCCCATATTCTATGGATGTTGTTAGGGACTACAACGAGTTGAGGTGGGGGAGGGTTTAAGGTACTCAGTTAGAAGGGAATGGGCACCCTCGCCCAATTCCTCAAGGAGACAGAATTTAGGGTTTCTTCAGCTGATCCAGGTGGATATCAATGGCCACCCACCTTTTCCAGCTGGCTCAAAACAAATTTCTGACAAATTTGGTAATTTACTATTTTTAGCAGTTGTTCGGGTCCTGAACTTCCGGAGCCATTTTGAGGCCCTAAATGACAGCTTTTGGGTATGTAGCATTCAACATACTTCATCCTTAAATTTTGATCAATAGTATTATTCCTCGAATAGATCTTTCCAACGGGCTATCGTACGCCTAAAACGGAGATCGTATGCAAAATTTACGACCCTGGGAAGTTGATGTACTGACTTCCCAAATGGGGCCCACATGACTTTTGGCGCTTCATCTCCTAGGGTTAGGTTTTTGGATGTATAGGGTTTTTTACACTCCTGTTTATTTTAAAAAGGCCTTCAGAGCCTCATTGTAATCATCTTATTTCAAATGAGCGCAGTCGTCACATATCTTCTCAGAGATAAGTCGTCACCATTCCAACAAGCTTGTTTTCCACTGCATTTTACAGTTTCAACTTATTTCCTTATTGAATAGAAAACCAGTTTTATTGTATCTTTGTTATTCTGTGTTAAGAATCTGTTAATAATATGTAGTCATTTCATTCTGCTCATAAAATTTAGATCAGTGGTATCAGAGCGGTCTTCTCCTTGTCATGTTAATGCATGTCCCCAACGAGGTCATAGTACAAAGAATTGGGTCTCGAGCTTGTTTCTCTTGAGGACCAAAGCTCTTACACGTCCAAGTGACCTCTCGTGGCAGGAGAAAAGAAAGATGATGGGACAGGAGATCCTTTCAAAATGTTGCTTGAGGAATCCCTCACACAACGGAGGAACGAGATGATGGATAGTTTCGCACAAATCCTTCGGCAGCTACCAACAGGCGATGCATCTCCTTCGAGCAGAGGCGTCGCCCCCTTCAAGGTACAAATAAACTTCAATATTCCTGTATTTGAAGGTCAAATAAACACAGATGGTGTATACAAGTGGTTGAATCTACTAGAAGGGTATTTTTCTGTCCATAACTTTTCAAATAAAGAAAAGATTACTTTTGCGCTCCTCAAAGTCGTTCCCCATGTCAAAGATTGGTGGGAAATTTATGTGAGCAAAAGGAAACAAATAAACCCTTGTTATTTACAGTCATGACCACCTTGGAATCCTTCAGGGATGTTATTAAGGAAAAATACTACCCTATTGGAAGTTATGATGACTTGTATACCAAATGGACTACACTGCGGCAAGAAAGAGACCAAGTAGTGCTAGAGTTCACAAATATCTTCCATACCTTGCGCACCAGGATGGGTATCAAAGATTCAAAGAGAAATCTTGTGCTCAAGTATCATGGTGCTATGCATAGATACATACAGACTAAAATGTAATTTCTAGACATCTCGTCCTTGGGCACGACCTACCGATATGTCATCAAAATTGAGTAAAAGGTCAAACAAAAGATGCAACAATTTTGGCTCAGGAACCCCTCACGGAAAAAGCTGAGAAATGGTGGCCCCAACCCACAGAACAAAGGACAGAGCAAATATGGATAGTATCAGGACAACCAATCCAATTCGCAAGCAAAGAAGGACATCAGAAAGACAAAGAAAGATATCATGAATTGGTGTGACTTCCATAAGAGCCCTTGGCATAACACTGTTGAATGTCACTCAAAGAAATCATTGGTTGTCGAAGTGAAATCCTATGAATTAGATGCGGGTTCTAACTCTGATTCAAAACTAGAAAGGGGAAGATGGATCATTGGCACGAAACCCAGTGCCACCGTTGTTACCACCAAGCTATAGCCTGATAAACCAGATGAGACAGAAGAAGGAGAGCACCTCTTCCATCCACATATGTGGTTAAAAGGCACCCTGTTTCACTTCATCGTTGATAGCGGTAGCCAGAAGAACCTCATCTCAGTAGAGGTTGTCAAGGGGTTGGCCCTACTGACAACGCCGCACCCACAACCCTACACCATTGGATGGCTCCGCCAAGGAAGTGATCTCTGCATCAACCAACAGTGTCGACTATTGCACGAAATCAAGCCCTTCAAAGATGAGGTATTATGTGATGTTTGCTGGCCCTTGACCAAGTTTTGAGGATCCTTGGTCATGTTTGACCTACTTTTGGGACTTCGGCAGGCTGTCGAAGGCGGAGATCACGGGATCTCAACCCCTTTTTAGGGCCCTTTTGGGATTTGGGATAATGTAACGGGTATGGGAATGTTGACCCATGGGTTTACCCATGCTTAGGCCTATTTTGTAATGTATAAATAGAAGTCTAGGCGAAGTAAGAAGTAGTGAATAGTGACTAGTAGAGACTAGTCAGTTGCAAGTGTGCTAAGTGCTAAGTGGTAATTGCTTTGTGCATACTGTGTGAGGCTTGCAGAGCTAAGTGCAAGTGATTGTAAGAGATCGTGGAAGGATTTGTGCTATAACTCAAGGAAGGAGGATCTAGCGAGGTGCACAGATCTTCTGTCCTCTACGGAGTTGATTTTGAGGCTTTGTGCATGTAAGAAGACTAACTGAAGATAATAAAGAAGATGAAGAGTTGGTGGGCGTAGCCCCAAGGTGGGGGTGAACCACGTATATCCTGTGTTGTTGTGCATTGTGCGATGTATTGATTTGTTTATGATTGTTTAATTTTTTTGATATAGATGAATGATAGATAAATCTGATGTTGCTCTGTGCTTAATAATGAGAGTGAATGCTAGATATAACCTATGTGAATGTGCTTAGTGCTTTAATCTGCTAGATCTAATCTATTTCATTATGCTAAGTGTTGCTAGATGCTAGATCTGGTTGAATACTACGCTAATCTGTTGTTAATGTTTAGTTGTGTTGTAAGCTAAGACTAAATATTTATGAATCATAATAGCTAAGTTCTTTGTTAAGGTGTTACAATCACAGATCTGTGTCCCAGCTAAGGTTGCAGACACTAGAGTCTTGCAACCACCCCTGCCTCTACCTCGGGTGAGACTTCATCTTCTCTGCAGGTGTTGCTGAAAGGGCCGGTAGTTAGGGTTTTGTTGGTGCGTTGTTGTAGCGTTGGACCCTAGGTATACCCCTGTGCCAACAATGTTGCTCCTCTCAAAGTTTGTGATGTTCTTTTGGGCCAACCTTATTTATGGAAACGTCATGTTGTATATGAGTCTAGGCCTCATAGTGTTATTATTACTTTGAACAGGAAATTGTACAAGATACCCGAGGCAGTCCCACCTAGTGTTATTTCCTTGATCTCTACCAAGTAATGCAGGAAGGTCATCTCTCAGACGGGGAAGTTTGTCTTCTTCATGATTTTCTCTCGGAATGAGCCAAAGATAACAGCCACATCTAGGGTCTCTGCGTCCAACCTCTCCACACATTAGAAGCAAGTATATAAGTTCATCGAAGAATACTTGGATATCTTCTCCTAACCTACCGGGGTACCTCTGCACTGTCAGGTCAAGCACCCCATCAATCTGACCCTTGGCACACTATTGCCTAATGGGCCAGTCTATCGTCGCTCTATGTTAGAGAATGAGGATATCAAACGATAGATCCAAGAAAGGCTCCAAAAGGGGCACATCCGTCCCAGCTCATCACCTTGTGGGAGCCCAATCATGCTGGTACAGAAGAAATATGGAACCTGGCAACTCTGCATTGATTACTGGGCTCTAAATAAAATAACATTTAGAAACCGGTACCCAATTCCCCGAATCGACGACCTCCTTGATCAACTCATGGGGGGAAATTACTTCAGTAAGATTGATCTGAAGTTTGGCTACCACCAGGTCCCAATAGAACAGACAGATGTATGGAAGACCGCCTTAATGGTTGGTCATGCCCTTTGGTTTGTCAAATGCTCCAACCAGTTTCATGAGGATGATGCACGATATCCTATGACCATTCACCAATACTTTTGTATTGGTGTATCTGGATGACATTCTCATTTATAGAAAGTCTTGGTCAAAACACTTGCAACATATTCAATAGGTTTTGCACACCTTGCGGCAGCACAAGCTATACGCCAACTTGGAAAAATGATCCTTCGAAATGGACAGGTTCCATTACCTGGGCTACATTGTTGATCAGTATGACGTACATGTGGATCCAGCCAAGATCTAAGTCATTTGTGACTGGCCAGCCCCAACCACACTCACTGAGCTTCAGAGATTCGTAGGCCTTGCCAATTTCTACCGCAGGTTCGTTTTGGGATTCTCCCATATTGCATGGGCCATCAACCAAATAACTAGGGGTGTTGGTAAGAAAAAATTTGCGTGGGGTTGGTCCCAACAACAAGTGTTCGATGATTTGAAGCAGTGCCTGTGCTCAGCCCTAGTACTTTCATTACCAGACCTACAACAACCCTTTGAGATCGAGACAGATGCTTCAGACTATGTTGTGGGCGTCGTTCTCACTCAGCACGGACACCCCATGGCCTATCATAGTGAGACACTATCAGACGTTGTCCGTAAGTACCCTACTTATGACAAAGAAATGTACTCCATTGTGAAAGCCTACCGCCAGTGGAGACATTACATTCTTGGGAAGGACACAGTCACTGATCATAAGTCACTGCAGTTCATGCAGACACAAGGCAAATTATAGAATGACCACCATCAAAAGTGGTCCACATACTTACAGCATTTCCACCTCAACATCAAGTATAAAAAAGGAAGCATCAACTGCGTCATTAATTTCCTCAGTAGACCGCCAATTGCGACACTCACCATGGTGCTAGACTCTTGCGTCCATGAGACCTCTAGATGGCCCCAACTCTATGAGACAGACTCGGACTTCACCACCACCTACCAAATGTTGGGTGCAAACGCAGTTGTCGATAATTTCCATCTTCAGGATGGGTTGTTGTGTCGTCTGAGCCATATCTGTGTTCCATCAAGAAAGCGAGTGAAGCTAATATGGGAAGCCCACTACAGTTGGGTGGCAAGACACTTCAGTGTCAAAAATACAGTGGTGATGTTACAGAAACATTTCTACTGGCTGAAACTTCGACAGGAGGTCAACAAGTATATCAGGTCTTGCACTGCCAATGATATTTCCAAACCGACCACTAAGAAACAAGGCATGTACATCCCTCTTCCTACTACTGACAGGCCATGGGAATCCATCTCAATGGACTACATGTTGGGCTTCCCATCCACCAAGCGGGGAAATAACTATGTTTTTGTGGTTTTTGATTTCTTTTCTAATATGGCGATTCTGGTTGCCTGTAAGAAGAGCATCAAAGTAGAAGCCACTGCCAAGCACTTATTTGAACGAGTTTGGGTAAATTTTGGAATCCTACAAACCATTGTCTCAGATCAGGATATTCGATTTCTCATCACATTTTGGTCGAGCCTTTGGTTTGTCAAATGCTCCAACCACTTTCATGAGGATGATGCACGATATCCTATGACCATTCACCAATACTTTTGTATTGGTGTATCTGGATGACATTCTCATTTATAGAAAGTCTTGGTCAAAACACTTGCAACATATTCAATAGGTTTTGCACACCTTGTGGCAGCACAAGCTATACGCCAACTTGGAAAAATGATCCTTCGGCATGGACAGGTTCCATTACCTGGGCTACATTTTTGATCAGTATGACGTACATGTGGATCCAGCCAAGATCCAATTCATTTGTGACTGGCCAGCCCCAACCACACTCATTGAGCTTCAAAGCTTCGTAGGCCTTGCAATTTTCTACCACAGGTTCGTTTTGGGATTCTCCCATATTGCATGGGCCATCAACCAAATAACTAGGGGTGTTGGTAATAAAAAATTTGCGTGGGGTCGGTCCCAACAACAAGTGTTTGATGATTTGAAGCAGTGCCTGTGCTCATCCCTAGTACTTTCATTACCAGACCTGCAACAACCCTTTGAGATCGAGACAGATGCTTCAGACTATGTTGTGGGCGTCGTTCTCACTCAGCACGGCCACCCCATGGCCTATCATAGTGAGACACTATCAGACGTTGTCCGTAAGTACCCTACTTATGACAAAGAAATGTACTCCATTGTGAAAGCCTACTGCCAGTGGAGACATTACATTCTTGGGAAGGACACAGTCACTGATCATAAGCCACTGCAGTTCATGCAGACACAAGGCAAATTATAGAATGACCACCATCAAAAGTGGTCCACATACTTACAGCATTTCCACCTCAACATCAAGTATAAAAAAGGAAGCATCAACTGCGTCATTAATTTCCTCAGTAGACCGCCAATTGCGACACTCACCATGGTGCTAGACTCTTGCGTCCATGAGACCTCTAGATGGCCCCAACTCTATGAGACAGACTCGGACTTCACCACCACCTACCAAATGTTGGGTGCAAACGCAGTTGTCGATAATTTCCATCTTCAGGATGGGTTGTTGTGTCGTCTGAGCCATATCTGTGTTCCATCAAGCAAGTGAGTGAAGCTAATCTGGGAAGCCCACTACAGTTGGGTGGCAAGACACTTCAGTGTCAAAAATACAGTGGTGATGTTACAGAAACATTTCTACTGGCTGAAACTTCGACAGGAGGTCAACAAGTATATCAGGTCCTGCACTGCCAATGATATTTCCAAACCGACCACTAAGAAACAAGGCATGTACATCCCTCTTCCTACTCCTGACAGGCCATGGGAATCCATCTCAATGGACTACATGTCGGGCTTCCCATCCACCAAGCGGGGAAATAACTATGTTTTTGTGGTTGTTGATTTCTTTTCTAATATGGCGATTCTGGTTGCCTGTAAGAAGAGCGTCAAAGTAGAAGCCACTGCCAAGCACTTATTTGAACGAGTTTGGGTAAATTTTGGAATCCCACAAACCATTGTCTCAGATCAGGATATTCGATTTCTCATCACATTTTGGTCGAGCCTTTGGTCACTGCTGGACACCAAGCTCACCAAATCCACGGCCTTCCACTCCCAGACAAATGGCCAAAGCAAGGTCGTAAATCGAATGATCATGCATAGCCTGCACATGTATAATTCCAAGCACCCTTGCACATGGGATGAGAGTCTTCCCTATGTCTAGCATAGCTACAACCGAGCCCTACATGGCTCAACCAGCTACAACCTCTTTCAGGTGGGGTTGGGTGTAATGTCCCTACTTTGGGACATCATCACAGTGCAGAGGTTTATGATGACCAGAGTAGCGAGATGGATGTTATAGCGAGTACAAGGATTATTGAGAGGCATTTTGGGGTCCATCTTGCATTTCTCATCATATTCCATCATTATGAGCCATTCCGCACAGGTTGTCTTTGGTTCTGTGGAATTCGGACGATTTCCATGATTTTGACTATTTTGAGCTATAAGTTAATGGAATTCACTGAAGAGGTCATTTTGGGCACATTACTTGGAGGAACCTCTCAGTGTAATAACTCATTGGAATTGGGATAAGAAACACTACAGGATGGGATGGTGAGATGTGACTTCCAGTGGCCATGGAAGCCACAAGGAGAGATAAGGAGCTTTTCAGAGGTAAAAAGGTTAATTAATTAATTAAAGTGATTTAATTAATTAATTAAATATTAATAAAATGAAAGTCACTTTGAAGGGACAAGGTGAGCCAAAAAGTATAAAGTAAAGGCAAGGGCCTCTACTCATGAATTCATGTATGATTATCTTTTGATATCTGGCTTCTAGCTAGTGAGCCCAGCATTGGGGGTTTTGAGGGTTTTGACTTAACAAACCCTAGAGGACGATTCGGTGGTGAAAGATCCCGCTTAGCTTGTCCCAATCTTGGTCTCGGAGATGCAATACACTCCCACACCATTCTAGTTCCAGTTCTACTCAGTTGCAGGAAGATTCTACATCAGTTTCATGTGAAGATAGAGAGAGGGCGCACCAGTTGAGGGTTTCCAGCAAGAGGTGCGCACCATCCATTGAGGGAGGATTCATTCTAGCCGAGGAGAAGAGATTTCGGGAATTCCAGGTATTGGGTTTTCCTTGTAGGTACCATAGCACCATTATTGGATATTTTTGGAGGGATTCTTATGGAGGATTGATTGATATTGAGAGAGGGGTGATTTCTCTAAGAAGAGGGCACACCATCATTTGGAGGGCAGCTAGATCTAAGGATCTAGCAATCATTTTGGCATGCTGAGCACTTGGGTTTTCATTGTCGTGCCCCGATATATCATTCTAGTGGATTGGTGGAGCTATTGGTGGTCTCTAGGAGATAGGTCAAATTATTAGGGTTTCAGTCATCTAGTGGGGTACACCATACATTGGAGGAGGTTCATATCTATAGGGTTTGAGAGGGATCTTGGAGATTCGAGCACCTGGGTTGTTCTTCCCATCACCCAATCTATTTTTTGGCATATTCCTTGAGGTGTTTGGGCACATTTGACAACAGGGCCAAATTTTTGAGGAGCCTTAGCATTCCAGCAGGACGTGGCATCTTCCAATGGGGGTTTGGCACTTCATACGACTCAGATCTACCTTGGCATTGGTCTTCATCTCTTATCCATCCTTTGGAGGCTTATTTTGTATTGTCGGGAGATTTTTGTAGCAGGTCATACTTCTATCTTGGAGCCATATGTTGAGCATTCCAAATTGGCATCTTCATTGTACCAGGTTTCTCTATTCCATGAATAAAAGCATATTTGAGATGTTTTGTCTTGTTTATCATATTGCATATGGTTGAGGTATGTTCCATGGTTATATCTTCTTGTTTATAGCTACATACACACATATAAACACATCATTAAACCCTAAGGCCGAAATCAAGAGGTTATTATGCAAGTAACACATGTAAACAAGTAGATCATCCAAGTTTTTAACAAAATACCTCACTCAGAAAAAGTTTTAAGAAGACACCAAAACTGTGATGATCCTGGCATAATGGTTTGGGATCATTACAGTGGTATCATAGCTTAGATTCCTGCCAGCCAGTGGGGGATTAGGACATGCATACAGAACCATAAGGAGAGATGGATAGGATATGCCTTGAGATATCATGTTTGGAGATAATGTATCATGGCCTTAGCGAGGAAACTAAAGCTATAATAACCTTTCCTCAGTACGTAGCCTTCAGGAAGCCTAGTTGGAGTGAAGAGGATATTTTACATGGGATCATTTTAGGGGATAAAAAGAGAAAAGAAGCAGCTAGATGGTGAGAAGAACAGAGAAACCCCATGCCCATTAGGAGCACACAACCTTGCCACTATTGCAAGGGGTCGTGGGAACCAGATCATAGGAGCAGGGGTAAGGATCAGAAGCACACTATTGAGGCACACTATGACAGTGATGATGAGAGGTGTGAGGATGGAGCGACAGATGTTGATTTGGGGTAGTCTGATGATGATAGTGACTCTTGCACAGAGGCTAGTGATAGTGTCTCTTGTACAGAGGATGATGCTACTAGCATGCTTGAGGAGGAGGATGACCCTTGTGTAGTGGATAGGCATCTGGATGGACAGGACGATAGCACCAGTGTCTCAATAGACATATCACATACCATTGATGACCTTACACCTCAGCAGAGTGGTGACACTAGTGAGGACTCACACGTGTTAGCACCTAGCGATTATGAGCTTCCTATGATAATTGTGACACATATGCCATCCTTCCAGACACCCCTGATAGCCACATCATATGAGGAGGTCAATGGCATATCAGATATGAAGGAGGATCCTTGTGTGAGGGATGCACACCACAGACATGTAGATCCACAGATCTAGGAGGAGATACAAGACGTACAGATAGTTGACCTTACACATACAGATCAACATGAGGAGATTGAGTCACAGTTTCTAGAGACTCTATTATTTAAGAAGATTGTGGATGATGACAGGTTGATGGGGCACTTACTTCCAGGGTTGGTCTGCAGTGATGAGGACACACTCTTTGTTAGTCAGAATGACCATAGCACGTGTCTGGACACATCCCTATGGGATCCAGGCATAGATGATAGTAGCAGAGTGAGTGCACAGGAGGATACAACTGCTCATACAAGATACAGTATGATTAAGAGGGAGATAGCATCTAGTGATGGGGTGCAGTGGCATACAGGAAGACCCAACATCATAGTAGACAGTGAGCCATTCATCACATTATATTATGCAGAGGATGTTTTTGGGGATGCAAGACTGACACTAGCAGTGAGGGGTCGAAGATGGCACCTCAGCATGACCATGATCAGGAGTCACACCACTTAGCAGCACAGTTGAGAGTTAGTGAGGCTATGATCATGGCAGCCACTAGATGTATTGATGACATGCATGCAGTGATGGCAGATTACTGTTGGAGAGCATCAATGGCACATGGTAGCTCAGATGAGAGGATTGCCATGGATGATTTTCATACTCTTAGGGAGAGAGTATCTGTGATGAGGACCGACTACCATCAGTTGTTGGATAACAAAGATTACCTGTTGAGGGTTGGTGAGATGTATCATGAGGCTATGAGGGAGCAGGAGTTGGAGATGGACCGACTCACTCAGGATTTGAAGAGAACTCGAAGATTCTTGAGAGGCACATAGAAAACCCTTTAAGAATCAAAGTCCAGATCAGAGGAGATTCGTCAGAGGTCCACTTCACCTATCATGGTAGACACTCGGATATATCATTCAGTCACGTTGCTAGGAGATGTTGATGATCTAGCAGAGGAGCACCAGTTGATGGGAGACACTTCCATTTGTGTTCTGAGAGCAGTTGATCTCCATGTAGAGGTTTATCCAGCAGTTCCCCCAGGATCTACGATGCAGCAGGAGTCTACGGGAGATGACATGAGTATGTCGGAGCATACAGTGGTGAGTGATAGCTCACAGGGGCATGTCGAGATGTATGGTGGGATTCAGAGGGGTGTACTGCCTTGCAGGGAGGAGACACACTTAGGGGAGCATGCAAATGCCACTCCTTGGCGGCAACACATCGTTATGAGACCTCACGTTCGCCATTTCAGCAGTAGCATGAGAGATGAGAGATGGAGGTTGGTTGACCAATAGTTGGAGGAGTTACTTCTGGTTGTACCTAATGATTGAGGTTTAGTGATGGCTACGGGCGAGCAGTTATCAGGGGTACAGGTAGACGTGTTTTTGGTTGAAATCCTTGGGATTGACCGAGGAAGGTGGTATTTTTCAGTCTTACGGTCAGCTACGGATGCCCCTATTACCATCTTCTGACAATTTTATCATGGACATCAGCATGAGGATAGATAGACAGTGGAAGAGGGCATGGAGAGTGCGTGGGCCGAGACCACCTGACAGGAGTACTTTTACAACATCTAGCAGGATAGAGGTGGATTTTCATAGGTAGCCAGCTGAGACTTGGTTTGTGATGGTGAGCACCATAGGCCAGATGATAGAAGATGAGCACATAGGGCTTCCGACAGTGATCATTCCGACACAGGAACAGTTAGAGGAGATTGGAAGTGATAAACTTCCAAGTCTGCCATGGGATCCGGGATTTCACCTGGTTAGCAGGGTGTTTCACTACATGGTGACCCAGGTTGAGCCAGAGAGCCACACACTCCACCAGGGGTCGATTTGGAGTGGGTATGCAGGGATTTGTCCAAGGGAGAGAGGCAACCTTTCTCTTTTGATCATCATGATCGGACATGGAGGTGGTTGGACAAGTACTTCTTCTACAGAGGCATCTTTAGTGATATAATTTTTGGACAATAGGTCCAATGATCACATGCATTTCATCTAGAGGACCCAGGAGAGGAGGATTCAGGATGTATGTAGGGGACAAGCATTCATGGTTAAAGTAGTGTAGGGCCAGCAGGGTGATCTTCAACAGGGGTTAGGATGGGACCCAGGGATTGCAGGATTGAGCATTTCACTGACTAACAGGGGAGAGTGGACCATTGTAGGGGAAATTTATTCTAACTTTCCATTGAGATTTAGTGTTTGTTCGATAATACAAGTATTCCAACAGAGGACAGACACCTTCAGTAACCACTCACATAACCAGATCAAATATCAACACACCAATGTTTTCACATGGTAAAACCCCTACGGGGAAACATCCATGGCCCTAGCTAACGCGACCACTTTATTAATGCAAAGAAAAAGATTACAAAGAGATTTTACAAGAGAGTTTCTCACAATCAATCATCGACAAGTGACCCTCCATGCTCTTTAAATTGAGATCATGGACCAATCGAGTGTTAAGCCATGGATCAATGGCCATTAATATCGAGGAGAGTATGAACCGTTAGATCACTCTATGTTGGGAACATATCGTGACCGTCGGATTTCCTAACTACAAATGCATATTAATGCATACTAAAGAAACACACTAGAAAACACACTTTTACCTAATGACACAATAGACCAAGTAGATCTTACTAACTCCTAAGTGTCTAAATATCCTAGCATCCCCCCTTAAGAACAACTTGGGATAGGATTGAAGGATTTAC